>CANXYC010900260.1:0-29267 GCA_948193065.1 Aleurites moluccanus | reverse complement strand
ATATATATATATATATTTCTAAAAAATATATATTTTTCATGGCATTATTTTATGGAATATGTTTGCATTAATTAATATGTTGGAACATTTTAATTCTACCAAAATGATTGTTACATATTATTTGATATTTTTCCTCTATTTTGGAATTTAGTGGTGATTTGAGTTGCCAATTTCAGTTTCTTAATCTGGTTGCATGCTCAGTTCTCCTAATGAAGTATACTACTCTAGAGGCCTTTCGTTAATCATAGAATTCAGGGGGAACTTTGTAGGCTATTTCACTCATCCATAGTGGCAAAAAAAAAAAAAAAAACAACCATTAATTGCTTTGCAATATATTAAAATGATGCTTCCTACTTTGTTTATTTCTCTTCCTACTCTCTTTATCATGATCTCTTATAGTTGCTAATAGCATTTTAAGATAGAGCAGCCGGAGGGTCCACTTGTTAATAATATTCACATTGAGCTGACCAAAAACTAGAGCTCACAACATTATTAGTTAGAGAACTAAAAAGAGAATAAAGTAATTATTAAATACATATTATTCAGCAAATAATATATTAAACGTTATTTTATTAGGTATAGAATATTAATTTGGGAAATTAGGGTTTTATTTTTTATTTTTTGGATTTTATAGTTGTAAACACGTGATTTTCTACTTCACTGCGTATATCTTGACTTTTGCAGGTTCTGAAGTAAGTACCAAATCATTGGCGGAGCAATCAGACTTCCCTAAATCTTCGAAGCCCTCGGACATAGCCAGACTCATATTAGACTAAATGAAACCTGCCACAGACTCGAAAGATGAAAAAAAGGCAAAAAACAGAAGCGCGAAATAGGTGCCACCAACCAAGCCTGGCAATGTCACAGGCTGGTGGCTGCCACCAATTGAGTCCTCCGCGTCGACTTCCAGGCTTCTCTGTGCTGCCATCTATGTCTGGTGCATCCTTTAGCTTGCCTAGTGGCATCCCTGTGGAAATCCTAACCCTGTCCAGTGGCACTTGCACTATTCACTCGAATTTTACTATTTCGCCTTTGAAGCCATATAAATACTCCTCTCTACCAACATTTTCACACACTCCTTGATCTTGTTAAGTTGAGTTTTCCTTAGTGGAGCACTCTCTTCTCCCTCTAAGCAATATTTTCTCATACAAAAGTGGTTTAACTCTCTTTGAGTATTTACCAATTTCTTTAATTCTTTTTGAATAAAAGAAATAGAAGACTGACTTGACTGATAGAGCTCTAAATTAAATTTCTTTGAATTAATTTAGCAATATAAGCATCCATACCTAACTACACTTCTTCAAACCGAAAAGTGAAACTCCGGTCTAGAAAAATAATTCTTCCACCGCCACTCACAAAACCCAAAGGAAGGTATAATTAGATTTTCAAAATTAGACCTATTATCATATTATCATAAATTGGGTACTAGCAATTTAAGAATCCACAAGACAGAGTCTGTAAGCATAAAACTATAGTGAAAAAACTGCCATTTTTAAGCAAAATAAGGAGTGATTTTTATCAAACCCACTAATTTCCATACACATTCCTCTTTTAATTATACCCAATTAACTAGCTTATTTGAATCCGCAATTGAATCTTCAATGTCTACTTCATAACTTCATAACTTCGAATTTGATTTTTTTTTTATTATGTTATTATTTGTCTTTGTTGTTTTTAAATTAAAATCAATTTTTAATTTAAATAAAAATTAAAAGAAAAGAAAAAGGAATAAAAATAGTAATACAAAACCTTGTCCTTTTACTATTGAGGGTAAGAGATTTCGAAGAAGAAGAAGTGTGAGAAAGAAAATAACTTTTATTTGCAAATTTTTTTATGATTAATTCATTTTTGTAATAAATAATTTGATTTGAGCATGTGTAAGAAAACAAACGATATCAAAGTGCACAGTCTTAACTTGGCAAGGCCTCTCCAATACATAAGTCAGTGGCTTATTCCTCAGGATTCTCAAGCAAGAAGATCAACCTTGAGAGAAAAATGAAGATGAGAACTTATAACTCTTGGATATGAGAACTTACTTTAGAGTGACTGTAATTTTCCATTTTATCCTGGCTCAGCTAGGTCTATGATTGGGAATTGACAAATATGCAGTTCTGTCCTTATGGCAAGTAGTACGAATTGCGGGGATAGGTGTGAATACGTGACTTTGCACCTAAGTAGACTCAGATCAACCTAGATTGATTAGCAACTGACCAGAGATCACAATACAGATAAATTGGATTGTGCCAAGCTAATCGGCATCAACCAGAGGTCAAACCACTTCAAATCAAGTAAATCAGACCGGATAAACACCAGAACAAGCCTAGTGGTAGCCAACTTTGGCTTTGGCGGTAGTGCCAAGCCTAGCTGGTGGCACAGGCAGTGGCACAAGCTGCACTTGGAGGTGCTGCCACCAAGGTAAGCTAATGCCGTTAAGCTTTATTCTCTTTACTGCCAGCCAGGCTTTCATCTGCTGCAAAACTTTAGCACAGGTGTCACCAAACCGAAAACATGAATCCCATATTGATTTTCAGTCTAATTTTTCCTCAGAAGTTTTCCTATAAATACAAGGCTCAATGTTCTTCTCAAAACACACCGACTCTCATTGAGTGTCACGTCTCGATTTCGAAACATGATGGTCCTAGGATGCAGGAGATGCCAAAGGCGACCGGCACCCGTAAAATCCAGTATCAATTACTATCTCATACTTAAATCAATTACTTAATTAATATTTCATTCTGGTATTTTATAGTCTGTATGTAATTCATTCTGCAATTGGCTGTAATTATCATTATCACATGCCATACTAACAATCAAACTCCATATTATGCCATAATATACATATCTAAAGTATAACTGTGCCATTATACACACCATGGAGTAATCTAAAATATTTACAACAAGTCTGTGTTAAAATAATTACATTGTTAATACAGACACTGTAGAATTCCTCGAAAAATAATGGTCAGGAATCTACTACTCAATCTGCACTTGGAAAGGAGAAAACAACTGAACGGGGTGAGTATATAATACTTAGTGAATCTAATATGCATCAACCAAAATAAATGTCTAGGATATCAATAAACAATAGGCAAATAATCAATAAATATTAATATGCACACTGATAACAGAATAATGAATCAGAATACAGTAAGGACTGTAGAATCAATGAACAAGTCAAAGAAGCTCATGTCATGTAGATAAGACAGATAATGGGCCATGAAACTCATATATCATATGTCAATCATATATCAATAAATATAAGATTGATCAGGTCTTATGGCTAAGACAGTTAACCTTTCCCAGCTAGGGTATCTAGTATACAATGTGCACATCGCCAACGGTATTTACCCGCTACTCTATCGGAGAGAAAGCTCTGTCAAATCACAGTAGAACCAATATAATCATGGAAGCAAACCAATGATATCAATATATGACAATGGTCTGATTAATAAATAATAGCTCGTGAATAAATCAAACGAGACTGCAAATAAGCAATGGATAATCAATAAGAGGTAAGTAAACGATAGTAGTAGGTTAAGCAATTAACATTGGGTTGGAACATAAGATGGTCATACATGATCAAATGGTTGGCACAATTGGCATACCAATGTCACTGGCGATAATGACATTCAAATGGTAGGCCTATGGATGAAACAATGGTAGGCCTATGGCAAAATGAACTAGGCATTTTATCAAACACATGGTGTGCATCATTGAATGAACAATTTGTCTAGGTTATGGTATAACATTGACATTGCCCATATAATCAATAATAAATCCACAATCAAAGCAAATCAATAGGCAACAATTATCCAACAATAAATAACATTTAATGGATCAAATAAACATGTGAATTAAGAAGGAAACCAAGTAAAATACAAAGGAATGAATAGTACTTTAGGGTTCGGCCAAAATGAGAGAAATGGGGAAGGTTTCCAATCATTAATCCAATACATTAGACATGTTAAGTGATGCATATTAAACTCACCTTACACTTCAAATCACCTAGCAAAATTGCTTTGCCACCAATTTCTTCAAATAAGGCAAAAACCGCAATCTTCCAAATCTTTATGTTCTACATCAAACCAATCACAAATTAACCATCCATTAGTCTCCAATTAACATATTATAAGCTTAATTAACATTAACTAACACTCATTCAAATATTCAAAAAAACAACTTGAACTAGGGTTTGGAAATTGGGGAAAATCTATCAAATGTATCAATTGATGCCAATTAATATTAAACTCATTCTTTTTAATATCTAATACATCTAAATTATCCATTAAACCAAATAAATCAACTCTTTACATTCGGTTGATGTTCCACCCAAAATCCTCCTTCAATATATTTTTGAAATTCTTTGAGTTTCAAGTTAAGAAATGTATAGAAAAGGGAAGAACATAGGTTGATTTCAAGTTTTCTTTAGTTTTTCTTTTGATTTTTGAATGAAAATGGAGGGAGAAGATGAAGGAATGGTTCGGACAAAGCTAGAGGAAGAAGAGAAATGAGCTAAAAATTCCTAAGGCATGCTTATATATTAAGCAAAATTGGCAAATTATATTTAAGTCCTTAAACTTTCCATTAATTGTACATTGACCCCATCTTCTTCTGTAGTTTATTCTGTTGAGAATTAGATTTCAAAGTGGGAACTAAAATAACTTCTTTTTATCTGTAGTTTATTATAAAAATAGTTTTAGAGCCATTCTGAAAGTCAGACAGTGTGTTTCCTATTATACCTCTAAAGTTCAACTTATTTACAATTTTGTCATTACTCAAATTTTCATTGTTCCAAAATATTTTTCAATTTTTTCTTTTCACTAAAATTTCACATATAAATATATGATTCTTTACCCCCTGGTTTGAATCAGAAATTCATCTGTCAACCAGACTGCTATTCCCCTGGGCAGTGTAATTAACACCAATATTTTTTGAGACAATATCACAAATGCATTGTAACTGAGGTTCAACAATTATCTTTAGTTATTTCGGTGTTTCTAGTCCGATAACTAGTTATGTTATTATGTTTTTATGGCAGTTTTCTAGGGTATTACATTGAGTTATACTAGAATAGTTAAGTCAAATTTTTCTTAGTTGGCTCTCCTTTCTTTCCCATATTTAGCTTTCTTTATCATAAATAGTTCAACTCTCTTTGATTTCGAACCAATTTCTCCAACTCTCTTTGAGTAGGAGGCATAAAAGACCTAAAGTGATCTCTCTTTGATTCAATCTAGAAGTATCGTCGTTCTATCAATTGGATTAATCGAATTAACTTGAAGCACACCGTAATGCTGATAAATCAACTCGAAGCATGTTGTAGTGTTGACAAATTAACTCGAAGCATGCTGTAGTGCTGACAAATCAAATTGAAGCATGTCGTAGTGCTAATCTTACTAAATCAAAGTGGAACTTCAATCTTGACGAAGTCTAAGAAGGCGTCCTCCTCAAACCAAAGTATTGTGTTCATACCTCGAAATTAATTGGTATAAATCAATTAAAAGATTCACACAATCAAACTTATCTTAAAATAGAATCAAAGGGAGAACTGTGTGGGTTTTGATTCTCATTCAATGGGATACGTAAGCAAGCTGTTTGTCACGACCTGTTTCCGGATCGCGATGGTTCTAGGATGCAGGAGATGCCAATGGCGACTGGCACCCGTAGAACCCAGTATCACATGCAAAATCTATAAACCTCAATTAATTATCCATTTTACTTATTTACCATTTATTCTGTTATTTTGTTATTCTTACTGTAATTTAATGCAATTGGCTGTAACAGTCAATATATCATACCACAAGATCATCATATATCTCATAATATTATCACACACATATATATATGTTCATACCCTAACTATCCATACATACCCCATGGAGCAGCTAGAATATGAACATCAAAATACATAATTCAAAATATATACATCAAATGACAGCAAGTAGAAATCCTCAGATGACAGACGATGGGATTCTGCAATCTACTCCTCTCGTAAAATGGTTAAACAAAGAAAAGGTGAGTATATAAGATACTCAGTGAATCTATATGCATCACAAGTCAAATAGGATGGAACAATGATATATAATGATAAAGGAATAATGGTACAGTATTAATCATGTTGGTTTATAGAATCAATATCAAAAATCGATAGGAATATCAATGGTCATATCAAAGTCATGGAATTATATGGTAAGATGGATATAGGGCCCTGTAACACATAGATTATGTGTAATCACACAGTTGATCACATATCAAGTAAACATAAGACGGATCAGGTCCTATGGCCGGGACCAATAACTCTTCCCAGTTAGGGTATCAATATCAATGTGCATATTACTGACAGTATGTACCCACTACCCTATTGGAGTGGCAGCTCTGTCAAACCACATTCAGGTTAATAAAAGTGAACATCATATCAATAGACACCATTATGCAACAATGGTATCATCAATGGCATTAAACTCAATATCTTTCAAATCAAATGGCATTTGAATCAATGCATTGCAATATACAATATACAATCAATGATAAGAGTTATGGTAAACAATAATGGTATGGAACAAAGGTTGGTTCGGCAAAGGAAATCGGCGGGCCAATTGGCATGCCAATGTCGCTAGCGACGATGGCATTCAAATAGTAGGCCTATAGGATACAAATTAATAGGCCAATAACAAAAATAACTAGGCATTTAATCAAATACTTGATAGGCACAAACTGGCAAGCCAATTGGTTAGGTTTAGGTGCAAATTTGTCTTGCCCATTTCAATCAACAACAAACCACATTGGCAACAATACAAATAGGTATCAATTGAACAAGATTAAACAACAAAAAATGGATCAAATTAGCTAAGGAATTCAAAGGAAAAACAAGCAAAAATCAAAGGCATGAATAATGCTAGGTGGTTCGGCCAAAACAAGGTTTCCAATTTCAATTCCAATACATTAGGCATGTTAAAGAATGCATATAAGACTCACCTATGCCTTCTAAATACTTTGAAAAATTGATTTCCACCACAATTCTTCAATGGAGGCAAATAGGGCAACTTGACAAATTCTTGAATTCTACACCAGATAATCCATCAATTAGTTACCTAATGACTTACAATTAACATAATCCAGCATCAATTAACATAAACTAACACTAATTGACATAGCTAAGACAAACAACTTCAATTAGGTTAGGCAATTTGGGCATTTCTAACAAAATGCATCAATTGATGCAATCTAACCTAAAACCCATTCAATTCAACCTTAATATCATCTAATTGAACCATTAAAACAAACAAAACAACTTCCTTACCTTGATGGAGATTCCACCCAAAATTCTCCCTTCAATTCTCCTTGATTTCCTTTGTTCTTCCTTGCAAATTAATGATGGTAATTGATAGAACTAGGTTGATAGTTTAAATTTCTATAAATTTTCTTAAGGAAATTGGATGAAAAGATGAAGAAATGGATGGGAAAATGGTTGGAGAAGGTTTCGGCCAAATGGTGAGAAGGAAGAAGAAGATGAACAAAATGACTAAGTGTTGGCTTTTATACTAAAATCATATGGCAAATTACACTTTGGTCCTTAAACTTCCAAGTAATTAGGTTTTGACCCTAACTTCTTCTGAAATTTATTCTGTCAATTCTA
Source organism: Aleurites moluccanus (assembly GCA_948193065.1). Classification (NCBI taxonomy): domain Eukaryota; kingdom Viridiplantae; phylum Streptophyta; class Magnoliopsida; order Malpighiales; family Euphorbiaceae; genus Aleurites; species Aleurites moluccanus. The sequence goes on along the minus strand of CANXYC010900260.1, from coordinate 21,634 downwards.
TCAGGATTTGAATTTCAATATGGAGAGTTAATAAGCTTATTTTAATTTATACTTATTTATAAAATTGGTTTCAGAGTCATTCTGTAACTCCGACGAACCAATTTCTACTATTCACCTTAAAGTTCATTTTATTTATAATTTTTCCATTGTTTACTTTTTCAATGTTCCTAAATGTTTTTCATTTCTTTATTTTTACCAAAATTACACATGCAATAAGGTGATCTTTTACCCCCTGGTCAAATTCAAAAATTCTTCTGTTGACTGGATTGCTAATTTCTCGGCGGTGTTTCCGACACCATCGCTTTCCGAAAAAGTAATTAGTTCGCTTTCTAACTGTATTTCTAAAATTATTTCCCATCATTTCAAGACTTTTAAACCATATACTGAGAACTAAATCATGCATATGAGTTATAACTTTCTAGGGTATTACATTCTACCCCCTACAAATAAATTTGTCCTCGAATTTAAATAGATACATACCTCACTACTGGAACAAGAATGGATATCTACTCCTCATCTCCTACTCACTCTTCCAAGTGCACTCCTCTATAGACTGGTTTCTCTAGAGCACTTTTACCATCGGGATCTCCTTATTCCGCAGCCATCTGACTTGTCGATCAACTATCTCCACTGGTAGCTCCTCATACAACAAGTCCTCATTGTGACACACATCTTGAACCTCCAATATATGTGATGGATCAGACACATACTTCTGCGGCATCGACATGTGGAAAACTGGATGTACATGGCTCATATTAGGTGGAGGAGCCAATCTATAGGCCACATTACCTATCTTCTCTAGAATCTCAAATAGGCCTATAAACTTTGGTGATAATTTTCCCTTCTTCCCAATCTCATAATACCCCTTATTGGTGAGATCTTAAGGAAGACATGATCACCAATTGCAAAATGTACATCCTTTCTCTTCGGATCAGCATAACTCTTCTGCCTACTGAAGGCAGTCTTCATTCGATCCCTGATCATAAGCTCCTTTTCCATGGTTTCTCTAATCAACCGTGGCCCCTCAAACTGCTTCTCACCTGGCTCCACCCAACACACTCGAGATCTACATTTTCTACCATATAGTGCTTCAAAAGGAGCTATACCAATAGAAGAGTGGTAGCTGTTGTTATAAGAAAACTCAATCAATGGCATATAGTAATCTTAGTTACCTTTGAAATCCAAAACACACAACCGAAACATATCCTCTAAGGTCTGGATTGTCCTCTTTGACTATCCATCAGTCTGTGGATGGAAAGCAGTACTGAACCGTAACTGGGTACCTATGGTCTCCTGAAACTTCTGCCAGAACTGGGAGGTGAAATGTGTACCTTTGTCTGAAATAATCATCAAAGGAACTCTATGAAGTTGCACAATCTTATCTACATACAATTGTGCATACTGAGCTATCATATAACTAGTCTTAACCTCCAGAAAATGAGCAAATTTCGTCAATCGGTCTATAATCACCCATATGGAGTCATAACCCCTTGTAGTCCTCGGTAGACCAACTACAAAATCCATAGTAACCTGCTCCCATTTCCACTCTGGCAACTCAATCTCTTGAAGCAACCCTGATGGCTTATGATGCTCAAACTTATCCTGCTGACAGGCTAAGCATTTGGAAACAAATTGAGCCACATCTCTCTTCATACCAGGCCACCAATATACATCTCTCAGATCATGGTACATCTTGGTAATCCTTGGATGTACACTGTATGCTGAATAGTGAGCCTCTCTCATTATCCGATCTCGTAGCCCATCTATGTCAGGTACACATATACGCTTCCCACACTTCAGTATGCCATCCTCCACTGTAAACTTTGTCATTTTACCACTCTGCACATCTCCCTTAAGCTTCAGTAGATAAGGATCCCTATCCTGAGCCACTTTAATATCATCAAGTAACAATGACTTCACCCGAAATTGGCCTATCAAAGCCTGGTTACGATCCTGGAATCCCAAATCCAGCTCCACTCCCATATCTGCCAAATCCCTCATCTCTCGGATCAGAGGTCTCCTACCAACCATGATATGAGCTAAACTACCCATGGACTTCCTGCTCAGTGCATCCGCCACTACATTGGCCTTACCCGGGTGATAAAGGATTTCACAGTCATAATCCTTAAGCAACTCCACCCATCTACGCTGCCGAAGGTTCAGATCCTTCTGCTGAAATATATATTGTAAACTCTTATGATCAGTATATATCTCACATTTTTATCCATACAAGTAGTGCCTCCAAATCTGTAATGCAAATATTACAGCTGCCATTTCGAAATCATGAGTCGGATAATTTGCTTCATGCTTTTTTAGTTGACGAGAAGCATAAGCAATCACTCTCCTGTTCTGCATCAATACACACCCCAATCCGATCTGAGAAGCATCACAATACACAGTGAATTTATCCCCCTCTGATGGCAATGCTAACACTGGAGCATTGGTGAGGCAAGACTTCAAAGTCTGGAAACTGTACTCACACTCATTAGTCCACAAATAACGCTCCTGTTTTCGCATCAGCCTAGTCAATGGAGCTGCAATCCTGAAAAAATCCTTCACAAACCTTCTGTAATACCCTGCTATACCTAAAAAACTATGAACGTCTGAAATGATGGTAGGCTGAGGCCAATTAGCAATAGCTTCAATCTTCTGAGGATACACCTTAATACCATCCTTGTATATCACATGCCCAAGGAAACACACTTTGGTTAGCCAGAACTGGCATTTAGATAACTTAGCATACAACTGATGCTCCCGAAGTGTCTGCAAAACAATCCTCAGATGCTCCACATGCTCCTCCTCACTCCTAGAATAAATAAGAATGTCATCAATGAATATAATGACAAACTTATCCAAAAATGACCTGAACACCTTGTTCATCAAATCCATAAAAGCAGCTGGTGCATTGGTTAGCCAGAATGGCAACACCAAGAACTCATAATGCCCATATCGGGTTTTAAAAGCAATCTTAGGTATATCACCCTTCTTAATCTTCAACTGGTGATACCCTGACCTCAGATCAATTTTTGAAAAATGGCTGGCACACTGCAGCTGATCAAACAAGTCATCTATCCGAGGCAATGGATACTTGTTCTTCACTGTCACCTTGTTCAACTGCCTATAATCTATACACATCCTCAAAGAGCCATCCTTCTTCTTTATAAACAATACCGGTGCACCTCAAGGAGAACTACTCGGCCTGATGAACCCTTTATCCAATAGCTCCTGTAACTGCACCTTCAATTCCTTCAGTTCAGTTGGAGCCATTCTGTATGGAGGAATGTATATAGGATCAGTGCCTGCATGCACCTCAATCTCAAACTCAATCTCCCTATCTGGGGGTAATCCTGGCAATTCCTTAGGAAATACATCAGGAAACTCCCGAACTATCGGTATCTGATCAAGCTGTATAGAAGACTTCTGCACATTTATCACATGAGCCAAATAGGTTGAACAACCTTTCCCAATCATCCTCCTAGCTTGGATAGCAGAAACCATATTAACCCTGAACTCTCAAATATCACCCTGAAACTCAAACTCTGGCTGCCCCTCAGGTTGAAACCTGACCTTCTTCCGATAACAATCAATAATTGCCCGATGCTTTGTAAGCCAATCCATACCTAAAATAAAATCTAACTCTAAAATAGGTAACTCAATCAGATCAGTACGAAATATGTTGTCATCAATCTCAATCACACTGTCAGGATAGAAATAATCCACATCAACACTCTCACCCATGGGAGTAGAAATCATCAAAGGCACATCTAACAATCTCCTTTCCTTATTCAATTTAGGTGCAAAGTGTGGTGACATAAGGGAATGAGTAGCACCAAAATCAAATAAGGCATCTACAATCTCATTCTGAATCAGAATAGTATCTGTGACCATATTGTCTGATCTCTGGGCCTCCTAGGTGTTGACTGCAAATACTCTGCCTTGACCCTTGCCAGCTGGGGCCTGACTACCACTAGGAGTCTGTCCTTCTCTGCCTGAAGCCTCTCTGCCCACATTTTGACTCATCTGTATTGTCGGATATGAAACCGTAGTAGATGGCTACTGCTCACCCCATAGTGGACATCTGCTAATGAGGTGACCATGCTGCCCGCACTTCAAACAGACACCTGACTGTAACCGGCACTCCTTTCCGTGCCTCCGTCCACAGAACCCATAAACAGGCAGACCAGGCATCTGTGCTGCTGGTCTAGAGGAACTCTGTGAATAAGCAGATGTAGACCGTACCACTGGTGGTCCCCTATTTTGAACCCTCCTCTTCTGACTACTAGCTGAAGATCGTTGATCAAACCGAGGCACTGGCTCTTCCTGCCTAGGCTGGGAGCTACTCTCCCCTCTCCTAACTTGAGATCTTGGACCTCCTTTCTTCTTCTGGTCCCTCTTTGCCATCTCTGTCTTATACTTCTCTTCCATCTGCGTAGCCTTATCAAAAACTATTGTCAGAGAAGTAAATTCTGTAGCCAGCAATGCATTATGAAGTGTAGCATGTAAACCCCTCCTAAACTTGCTGATTAGATCAGCCTCTGTAGGAACAATATGAGTAGCATACCTACTCAGCCTGATGAACTCCTCCGCGTACTCCTCAATTGATCTATCCCCCTGCTCTAACTGCTCAAACCGAACCAGATTACGGGTCTTCACCCCTTATGTGATGAACTCTTCAATAAGCCCTTGTCGAAACTCAATCCATGTAGGTGGGTGCTCACCATATAGCCTGGGCTCCATCCTCCTAGAAAACCAAGTCCATGCTTTCCTCTTCAGTAACAATCCAACTAACTCAACAGCTCTCAACTTAGAACATGGTAGTCTCTTCACTACCTTCTCTACTTCCTCTAGAAATTCTACTGGATCACTGCCCTTGTCTCCCATGAACTCTGGTAAGTTTAGCTTCAAAAAGCTAAACATAAGTACACCTCCCTCCTCAATCACTCTACGACCACTATGTACAGTGGGCTCTTTAAGAACCCCTATTGGCTGTACAGGAGCCGGTGCAACTAGTACTGCCTCTGGTGCCACAGATGGAGGCACTGCTGCTGGAATTGGTGGTGGCAGTACATTCTGATGCTCCCGCCTGAAATCATCCATATCTCTACATAACTCCATCAATCCCCTCATAATCTCAACTCTCCAGGGATCGTCGCCCCTCTCTGTACCCTTTGAAGTCCGTTGGGATCTGGACGGACCCTCTGAAACTGAAATCTCCCTCACCAAGGACTCATTAGAGGCTACCTTTGCCTCTCTGGTATCTCTGTCCCTCTCATCAGACATCTTTGTAATCTGTCAGGAAAAATGAAAACACACTCAGAATATGACAGAAATGCAGAATAATAACATATAACAAACGATAATCGCAAAAGACATCAAAGGAAATCCTATGCTCTATGGTTTACTTAATTCTACCCTATTATGTACTTAATCACTATTTCTCTGTAATTCAAGTATTATTCATCTGTAACCTAAAATCCCAATGTTTGTAACCTAGAGCTCTGATACCACCTCTGTCACGACCCATTTTCGGATCGCGACAGTTCTAGGATACGGGAGATGCCAATGGCGACCTTCACCTGTAGAACCCAGTATCATATGCATAATCTAAAAACCTCAATTAATTATCAATTTAACTTATATACCATTCATACTGTTATTATGTTATTCTTACTGTAATTTAATGCAATTGGCTGTAACAGTCAATATATCATACCACAGGATCATATATATCTCATAATATTATACATATATACATGTTCATACCCTAACTATCCATACATACCCCATGGAACGGCTAGAATATGAACATCAAAATATAGAATTCAGAATATATACATCAAATGACAGCAAGCAGAAATTCTCGGATGACAGACGACGAGATTTTGCAATCTACTCCTCTCCTGAAATGGTTAAACAAAGAAAAAGTGAGTATATAAGATACTCAGTAAATCTATATGCATCACAAGTCAAATAGGATGGAACAATGATATATAATGATAAAGGAACAATGGTACAGTATCAATCATGTTGGTTTACATAATCAGTATCAGAAATCGATAGGAATATCAATGGTCATATCAAAGTCATAGAATCATATGGTAAGACAGATATAAGGCCCTATAATACGTAAACTATGTGTAATCACATAGTCGATCACATATCAAGTAAGCATAAGACTGATCAAGTCCTATGGTGTAACACCTTAGTCAAAACCTAGAATTTGAACCACAAATGATTACTTGGGGGAAATTTTGATTTGACTTAAATGTTGTGAATTATTATATGTTTATGCTTGAATCTGACATCTATGTATGTTATATGATGTGTTTGTATGAATAGAGGGGGTTTAAAGGCTGTTAGGAAGCAGTCGGGTAAAATTGAGTTTTTGGTGAACTAGGGGCAAAATGGTCATTCACATCCTTTGAGTTTTTAATGGAAATTAACATTATATTTGATGATAAAAGAGAATATAAGGAAATGAAAATAGAGGTATAATGGTCATTTGAATTATTGTTGAAAGATTAAAGCCGGTAGAAAATAATTCCAGAAAAAGTTACTCGGATAGGGATCCAATTCGAACTAAGGGTAGTATAGTCTTTTCCTAAGGAATATGGACTTATATGGTGTATGCAAGTGTATGGTATCATTATAGGCTAACCTAAATCAAACCATTGGATTAAAAGATCAAGAATTAAATGGTTAGTAAGCTAGGTTTCATAATTTTTACCATAGAATCAATGTATAGGATTGCATACTTGATATTTAGGTGGATTTTTCCCACCTCTTCTTCTTCCTTAGCCATTTTCATCAACCAAACTTTCTCTTTCTTCATTCCAAGTTTTGGCCACCTTTGATCATCACCAAACCAAGTTGTTTTCTTTCATTTTATGATCCAAACTAGTTAATTCCATCATTCTAAACACAATTATATCCTTAGATTCAAAGAAAAACCAAGAAAAGTTGATAAATCAAAACTTTGAAGATTTCAAAGAACTAATGGAAAAGTAAGTGATTTTACCATTCTTTTGGTTTAATTTTGATCCTAAGATGTTCTTTGATGTTAATTAGTATCAAATATGTGTTTAGGTTGGAAGAAAACTCAAAAGTTGGAAGGAAACCCTAACTAGGAAAAGGTAAGATTCAAATGTGTTATTTTGATGGAATTTTGGTTCAATGTGTTGTATTTGATGTGTTTGTAATGAATTGGTAGCCATTTGATGGAAATAAATCCATTTGGAGGAAGTTCATGCTTGGCCAAATGTGAGGTGCTTAGGAAATGAAGTTGTGCTTTGGTGTTTAGTAGGTTTAAAAGCTTGAATGTTATATATTTGATGCATATGTATGTTGTTTGATTGATTGGTGTTGAAAAATGAATGAATGGAGTGAATTGTAACTGGACCTAACCATATTGAGTTTATAAGTTTAATGTGTTAGGTTGAAGTAATTAGGAAGGAAAGATTTGAATATGGATTAATGATGTATATGATGCAAATGTATAAGTTTAGATATGGAAATGGTGTTTGATATAAGTACTTGGAAGGTAAACTTGGAATTAGGTGCATGTTTGATATGGAATATTGAACGAAGTGTATATAAGTTCTTAACTTGGTATAATAGTGATGAATATATGAAATGTAAGTCAAATGCGGTGACAGACATGTGTTTGATACATAAAAGATTGGAAAAAGTGTAAATTATGTAATGTGAGGTCTATGGTGTATATTTGATGTCTTTTGATGTGAATAATGTATTTTGTAATGTTTTCACGTCTTACCGGAGTGTTATATTTGGAAATAGGTGAACCGTCGGGTACTCTAGCTGGGAGTGTCGAGCGGCGGGCCACTTAGGGCTTGTGAGCAGTGTTTTGGGGCAATAAAGTGACAGTTTGTATTAAAGGTGAGTCTATATGTATAATCATGCATGATTTGCATCATATATTATATAATATATCATTTGGAATGATAAACTAACATTTGCTATCTTCCAATACCTGCAGTGCATTTTGACTTGTAAATAAGCCCACCGAAATGATATAAATTGACCTAAACTTTGTCTGTCTATAAAAAGAAATCTAAAAAGCCAATTGAACCCCCACTTGGCCTAATTATCTAGTTTTCTCTAAGCTTTAAAATGGTACCTCATGGTCCACCTGAATCCATTGATAGCATAGCTAACCAGAAACTACTCAAAAATCCCAAAACGGACCTGTAACGGCGAGTGCCAATTGAGGCAGTGCAATTGGGCCCCGCCGATCATTTTTTTCACTTGACCCAAATTTGTTCTATTATTCATTATGAATATATGTTGGATTGTTCCATAGCTATATGAGTTATATTTATGTTATTTTTATTCTTCTATGGAGACACACCCATATGGTATTATAACAGGGCTACCTCGATGGTGTAGCGGGTAATTCCATCGACTGTATGCACACTAGTATTCATTGGACTCTTGCTAGGGAGGGGTGTCATATTCTCTAGCTGTAAGGATTGATCTCCCTTATGTACATTGGATTATGCATGATTGTGCTATTACAGTGCGATTGCACATTTCATTGGACCCAATCCTGTTATATCATTTGAGAGTTGACTCAATCACTGGATATTTATATGGGAACCTGTTTCACCCTTTATTTGTTATCTTATATTGATTCTATAGGTCACTTATGAGCGATCATGGTATTATGAACATCTACTGCATTTATATATATATAGATTCATTGAGTATTTTTATACTCACCCGCGTAGTTGTTATTATTTTTCAGGGTTATAGTGAGACTCGAATTCCATTGGCACCTTCTATCCTCGCCTTGGAATTTTTGCTACTTATAACATGTAATACTCGGGTCTTAAAAGTATATGTAAATATTTGTACAGTATTAGAGATTCCATAGTACTGTAACCTAAGGAGTGACAATTATATGTGTGTTTGTGTTTCTTATAGTTTTCTTATAAACTATGCTATGGATGTGTATAGCTTGATATATATATATGTGTTGAGTTGATATTGGAGGTTGAAATGGAGATTGATAATAAATTGATATTGGGAGTGTTGTTTACACTTTCTATAGCAGGGTATAGTCTCATATTAGAGGAGATGCTGTCGAAATTTCAGTAGAAATGTTAAGCTATATTTGAGTTGATTATATGAATTGCTTGCCATATCATACATATAATTGGGTTCTTCGTGGTACTGGTAGCTTAAGCAACACCCGTACCCTAGGACTGTCATGGCTCCCAGGTTGGGTTATGACATATGGCCAGAACCCATAACTCTTCCCAGCTAGGACTTCAATATCAATGTGCATGTTGCCGACAGTATGTACCCACTACCCTGTCGGAGCAGCAACCCTGTCAAACCACATTTAGGTCAATACAAGTGAACATCATATCAATAGACACCATTACGCAACAATAGTATCATCAATGGCATTAAACTTAATATCTTTCAAATCAAATGGCATTTGAATTAATGGTATTGTAATATACAATATATAATCAGTGATAAGGGTTATGGCAAACAACAATGGTATGGAACAAAGGTTGGTTTGGCAAAGGAAATTGGCGGGCCAATTGGCATGCCAATGTCGCTGGCACTGATGGTATTCAAATGGTAGGCCTATGGAATACAAAGCAATAGGCCAATAACAAAAACAATTAAGCATTTAATCAAACACTTGGTGGGCACAAATTGGCAAGCCAATGGTTAGGATTAGGTGCAAATTTGACTTACCCATTTCAATCAACAATAAACGACATTGGCAACAATACAATAGGTATCAATTGAACAAGATTAAACAACACAAACTGGATCAAATTAGCTAAGGAATTCAAAGGAAAAAAAAGCAAAAATCAAAGGCATGAATAGTGCTAGGTGGTTCGGCCAAAACAGGCTTTCCATATAAGATTTTCAATTTCAATTCCAATACATTAGGAATGTTAAAGGATGCATATAAGACTCACCTAAGCCTTCCAAATGCTTTGGAAATTTGATTTGCACCATAATTCTTCAATGGAGGCAAATAGGGCAACTTGATAAATTCTTGAATTCTACACCAAATAATCCATCAATTAGTTACCTAATGACTTCCAATTAACATAATCTAGCATCAATTAACATAAAATAACACTAATTGACATAGCTAAGATAGACAACTTCAATTAGGTTAGGCAATTTGGGCATTTCTAACAAAATGCATCAATTGATACAATCTAACTTAAAACCCATTCAATTCAACCTTAATATCATCTAATTGAACCATTAAAACAAACAAAACAACTTCTTTACCTTGATGGAGATTTCACCCGAAATCCTCCCTTCAATTCTCCTTAATTTCCTTTGCTCTTCCTTGCAAATTAATGATGGCAATTGATAGAACTAGGTTGATAGTTTAAATTTTTATAAATTTTCTTAAGGAAATTGGATGAAAAGATGAAGAAATGGATGGGAAAATGGATGGAGAAGGTTTCAGCCAAATGGTGAGAAGGAAGAAGAAGATGAACAAAATGACTAAGTGTTGGCTTTTATACTAAAATCATATGGCGAATTACACTTTAGTCCTTAAACTTTCAAGTAATTAGGTTTTGACCCTAACTTCTTCTGTAATTTATTCTGTCAATTCTATCAAGATTTGGATTTCAATGTGGAGAGTCAATAAGCTTATTTTAATTTATACTTATTTATAAAATTGGTTTCAGAGTCATTCTGTAACTCTGACGAACCAATTTCTACTATTCACCTTAAAGTTAATTTTATTTATAATTTTGCCATTGTTTACTTTTTCAGTGTTCCTAAATGTTTTTCACTTCTTTCTTTTTACCCCTGGTCAAATTTAGAAATTCTTCTGTTGACCGGACTATTAATTTTTTGGCAGTGTTCCCGACACAACCGCTTTTCGAAAAAGTAATTAGTTCACTTTCTAACTGTGTCTCTAAAATTATTTCCCATCATTTTAAGACTTTTGAACCACATATTGAGAACTAAATCATGCATATGAGTTATAAGTTTCTAGGGTATTATACTGTTTCATAGCTTCAAATCCAAAAACACAAAAAACATTCATTTTTCTCAATTGAATATGTTTTAATATTATTTTTGGGAAATGTGTAGTTAACTTAGAATCTCATTGAGAGCTAGCGTTAACATCCCCCTGTTATTGGCTTTTGATGTAATAAACTTCTTTTATTTATTTTATTTACTTTAAATGTTATATTATATGTCATTCATTCATTATAATTGTCATCTTAAAAATTGTTCATGAAATCTAATTTTTTATAAATCAATTGTTAAATGATAAGCTAAAATGAGAGTTATTGTAAAATGAAAACCTAGTCCTCAAACTCGGTCCCGGTTCGAAGGTCTAGTGATTTTTATCAATGGGTTATGTTTTGGAGTCAAATTATTTTTTTTTCTTTTTTTCCTTAAAAATAAAGGTGACGACTCTATCCATTTTCAAACAAAGATTAAAGAAATAATTTGGCTGGAGCTACATTTAGTAAGTGGGAAACTGCCCCCTTAATGAGCATCTGGGTGCTCGGGCAAGGCCTCATAGTTGACGACTCCAATGAGGAAAACTTTTTTCCAAAAGTTAAAGAGGACTACAAATTAGTTTGAAAAGAAAATAATACTCTCTTTTTTGAAGTAACTTTTATTTTGGCTTTTTATTTAACTATTGATTTGCATGTATCACTTTGCATAACCAGTTACGAATCAAAAACTTCAGATAGCGAGTAGTATCAACCTGTAAACTCTCTTTGAGTATGTTAGGGGATAGCAAAAACATCCACCCCGCGATGAATCTTTAATCTTTTCTAAGTGTAATGGGCAGTAGTATTGTTCGATCCACACGAGACTCTTTGATTAACATGTGGTTAGGTATATCACTCGTAATATCCTATAAAAGCATAACATATTTTTATGAATAATATTCTCAGTATATGGTTTGAAATTGTCGAAATGACTTATGATATTTTGAAAACTCAGTTAGAGCGAAAATGAGAAATTTTTTCAAAAAATGTCAGTGTTGATATAGCTGCCGCAAAAATGGCAACCTGGTCGACAAATGAATTTCTGATTCTGACTAAGGGGTAAATGATTATATATATGAATGTGTAAATACAGTAAAAAGAAAGAGGTGAAAAATATTTAAGAACACTGATAAAGTAAACGATGGCAAAATCGTAAATAAAAGGAATTTTAGGGATATAGTGGAATTTCGATGGTCTGAATTTCAGAACAGATCTAAAACTATTTTTATTAATAAGTATTAATAAAAATAAGATGTTTGAATATTCACTTTGAAATCCAAATCCCGACGAAATTTTCAGAATAAATAACCGAAAGAAAATGTGGCAAAAGCATAATTTAAGGAAAGTTGAGTGACCAAAAGGAAATTTATCAAATGTGACTTACTATATAAGCCACACTTAGCAAATTTTTGCCCATTCTTCTCTTCTTCCATCCGTAGCTTTTTTTCTTTATTTTCAATTGATTTTTATTCTATTTTGTTAAGGAAAATTGTTGGAAACTTAATTTAAACACCAAATAATCCATCCTCCATCAAATTCCATCTATAAAAATTAAGAAATTTTCAAGAACAAAGTCATTGTGGATTTCGGCCATTTTAAGCATTCGAGGTAAAATGTTGTTTTGGTTGATTTTATGTTTGATTTATGGTTAATTGATGTTAGTTAGATTGGATAATTGGTTTAATTGCATCAATTGATGCGTATTGTATTTTTGCCCAATTTTCAAACCCTAAACCTAAGTTGTATGAAGTGATTTTGTGTAAATGGATTAGGATGTGTAAATTGAGTATAGAATAAGTCAATTGAAAGTTAATTGATGATTAATTGATGATTGAATTATTGTAGAAAATTCGATTGAAGAAAATTGTCGATTTTACCTACTTTGAGGAATTTGAATAATTTGGTGGCAAAACAATTTTGCTTGGTGAATTGGAGTGTTAGGTGAGTCTTTTTTGCATTATTTTGTTATGCCTAAAGTGTTAAATTGCCAACTGGATTCCATATGTGAAAAGGCCAAAGTGGCCGAACCTAATTAGTGCAAAATTGCCTTATTGTGTTCTTGTTTTTCCTATAGCTTTTACATGCCAAATTGATTCATTTTATTATGTTTATTGAGTTGTAAATAATGCCTATGGAATTGCTTACATTGTGTGTTGTTGTTGATAATTGGGGCAATGTCAATGTTGCACCAAAACCTTGCCAAAATGTCATTTCATTGTTGCACACAATGTGTTTGATAAAATGCCTAACACAAAAATCTATAGGCCAACCATTTGAATGCCATCATCGCCAGCGATAATGGCATACCAATTACGTCAACTTTTTGGCCGTAAATGACTAACTTATGTTTGTTCATATTGTTGGTTGCTAGACCTTTGGTCATTGTATAATCGATTGTTATTGATGTCTTATTGACTCTATTGCTCATTCAATTGACTGATGATGAGTTATTGATACTTGCTGATGCCATTATTTTGAAATGGTGTCTATTGATATGTTTATTGATTTTATTGATTCCGAGGTGATTTAACAAAGCTGCCATCCCGACAGGGTAGTGAGTACATACTGTCAGCTTTATGCACAATGTATATTGTTATAGTAGCCTGTACTAGGAAGGGATGTCCTAATTATAAGACTTGATCTGTCTTACGTTTATTTGTATGAGTGATTTGTGCTTGACACATTTCTACGCGTTCTCTAGCTCTATATCTGTCATTTCCATCTTATCCATGTGATATACATCCTATTGATGTGATTGTTTACTTACAGTCATATTCTGTATTTGATTATGTATTACAGATATTCTGAGCAGATTGATTTATTTACTTCATCTGCTTATTACTTATTGATATCCCATTTCCTATTTTATTGGTCGATGCATATTAGATTCACTGAGTATCATATATACTCACCCTCTCATTGTTTATCCTCTTAGGTGTAGAGTAGGAGGCAGATATCCTAGCACTTTTGACTCTCTGTGGATTCTACGGTGCTATAACAGTGTAATTATTTAACACTGAATATTTTGTATATTCATATTCTAGCTACTCCATGGGTTTTGTACAGTATAGTTAGTATATGAACATATATGTATGGGAATATTGAAGATTATTAATTATACGATTATGGTATTTACAGAAAGTTACAGAATGAGTGATAGAGTGACAGAATGTATAGTGCTTATGTGTGAATGAATATAGATTATTATATGATTGATGATGGGTATAGATGTTTCTGTTGTTGTATTGTTTTAGTATGAGATTGTATTGATGTGCTTGATGGGTTCTACAGGTGCCGATCGCCTCGGCATCTCCCACACCCTAGGACCGTCGTAATCTAGAAACGGGTCGTAACATCACTGCTCTAGTGTGATAGGTACCTTTTAAACCAATCCACCTAGCCATCATATAATGAACATTAGATCTTGGACCTTAGGGTCCGTGAACCATAATATTATTTAACTGTCATCATGAAACTTTTTTCTCATACCATGATCATGCACACATGTCATGCTCATGCATCCACAATAGTTGGACCAAAAACCTTTGAGTCAAACCCATGAAAACCAAAAGTCTTTTACCCCATGTCAAGAGACCAACTTCAATAATACCATAGTTGCCCAACAAGCTAGTTTTCTAAATGCAATAGACTATGTGGCCAATATCTTAAACTTCTGTCACGTCCCGATTTTGGAACATAACAGTCCTAAGATATAGGAAATGTCAGAGGCGTCCAGCACCCGTAGAATCCAGTATCATATCTATAATCCATTACTATCTTATTACTATCCAATTATATGCTTATTATTCATTCTGTATTCTGTTGCCCTGTAGTTTGTCATTCTATAATTTAACTTCCACATGTCTGTAATCATCATACATATATGCCATATCAATATTTAACCTTCATATAATATTATATATTCATAAATATAGTCTACCTATAACTATTTATATATAACCCATGGAGCAGCTAAAATATTTACAATACGAAGTTTAAAATATTACACTGTCAAAATAAATAGCAGAATTCCACAGAGGAAAGTGAGTATAGATTCTGCCTTCTACTCTGAACCTGAAAAATGGTAAACAACTAATAGAATGAGTATATAATACTCAGTAAATCTAATATGTATCATTTATAGGTAAGGATAGAAAAACAATGAAATAATAGGTAAATAATCAATAATTAATAGGCTTGCACACCAAATGACAGAATAAGGTAAAGTTAACAAAATCAAAGATTTGGAATCAATGAAGATGTAAACATTACTCATATCATGTATATAAGACAAATATTGGGTCATGAACACATGTAACTCATATAATCTCATATCATGTACATAAGGATGATCAGACACTTGACCATTGCCAAAGTATAGGTTTAACACATCTAATGAATCAGCAAGTTCAATCAAATGTTGCACCTTGTGCAGATTGATTCAGATGATGAACTATATATGGATGGAAAAATATGTATGTCTAATTTTGGGAATATAAATTATATTAAGTATCAGACATCGGAAAAGGGAGGTATGAATTTTAAAATGAATTATGCTCAAACTAACAAACTAGGATAAAACAGTTGAGGAAAATTTAAAATATTGCTGGGAATTATAAACAAAGAATTTATATATGATTATAATTTAAGCTTTGGATGTCTACTTTCATATGGAAAAAGAATAAAGTGATTCTGACTTCTACAGAAGGAGAAATTGAAGAATTAGTGAAGTATGCTCAAACTGTCTTGTAGATTTGAGTAATAAAATATTTATTTTTTTTAGAGTATGAAGATGATGATTTTGGAGTTGTTATAAACTATAAAGTTGTAGTAGACATATGAAAGTTTCAAAAAAAAAAAAAAAAAATAGAGCATGATTTGGAATTGTATATCTCAAGATATGAAGAAATGAAGTCGCAGCCGTTACTGAAAAGTCCAGAAGGTCTAGTAGCTTAAGTTTGGACATTAATTGAGCTTTTTTACATGTATCCTAAACACTTGTATGTATGATTTTGTTGTCATAAAAAAGGGAGAGATTGTTGTACTCTTTGGGTTTGATGTTGATTTTGATGATAACAAAACATATCGATGTGTTAATTATGCTAACAAATTTGTTTAAGTTGTTTAAGGCATGAGAAATCATGAACATTGCCAAAACATAGGTTTAACACATCCAATGAATAAGCAAGTTCAATCAAATGCTGCACCTTGTATAGATTGATTCAGATGATAAACTATATATGGATAGAAAGATATGGGTGTCTAATTTTGGGAACATAAATTAGATTGAGCATTGGACATTAGAAAAGAGAGATATGAATTTTTAAGTGAATTATGCTCAAGCTGACTGACTAGGATAAAGTAATTGAGGTAAATTTAAAATACTGCTGGGAATTATAGAAGAAAAATTTATATATGATATTTCACATAATTTAAGATGTCTACTTTTATATGGAAAAAGAATCAAGTGATTCTAATTTCTACTAAAGGAGAAATTAAAGAATTAGTGACGCACGCTCAAACTGTCATGCAGATTTGAGTAATAAAATATTTGAATTTTTTAGAGTATGAAGATGGATGATTTTGGAGTTAGTATAAAATATAAAGTTGTAGCAGATATCTGAAAGTTTCCAACAAAAAAGAAGCATGATTTGGAGTTGCATATCTCAAGATATGAAGAAATGAAGTCGCACTCGCTTCCAATTAGTCTCAGCTGCGACTAAAAAGTCTGAAAGGTCTAGTAGCTCAAGTTTGGGAAATGAGCTAAGTAGCACCCACTAGCGGGGGCTAATTAAAGTGTAGTGGGTACTACTTAATAAGTAGCGGACACTACTAACTACACTTTAAGTAGCCCCCGCTACTTTGAAAATCAGCAATAAAAACTAGCCATTGGAAAAGCTGTCAACTACACTTTTTGGCATTAAATGAAGCCAAATGACTATATTTCATCCAAGGCTATAAATATGAGTTGGTGGGAAGCTTAAAAACAAGAGAATAATAATTGAGAACTTATTATTGAGCTATTGCACCAAATCATTCATATTTATGGCTTGAAAAACTTATTTATTGTAAAACCAGTTTTGTGAGCTATTAGTTGTAAATCTTTGAGTTGGTTAAGACTCATTGATTGTTTGAGAGTTCAAAAAAATTTAAAGGCAATTTTTCTTCTTCTCATCTCTTATAATTCTCAAGGGTTTGAATGTGAGCCTTAGTCAAACACTTATATAGGTTTGAGTGTGAGCCTTTGATAAAACACTTGTGAAGGTTTGAAGTGTGAGCCTTTGAAAACACTTTGTAAGGTTTAAGTGTGAGCTTAAATACTTGGGTTTAATCTTGCACCCATAAAAGGAGCAAGTAAAATACTCAAGTGTGATCTTGAGGAGTGAATATAGGCAAGTGTTGGCCGGACTACTATAAAATTCTTGTGTTTGATTTTTCTCTTCCTTCCTTCATCTTATTAATTTTTAATTTTCCCTTAATTTGTCATTCCAACCAATTCACCCCCTCTTGGTTGCTAAAGGGACTTTCATATAATAATAATAATAATAAATGAATAAATTGGAAAGTTAAGTGGAGAAGCTAGCATGCCCTTTTTAAGGAGTAACACATCAATGTTGGGTTCAGAACAGGGCTGCATGCCTGTGAATAAAATGAGCATGATCGTATGGAACAATTTGAAGGCTACATGCCCGTGTAAAGGGCAACATGTTCATGTCCAACATATTAATTGGCTTAAAACACAAAGTTTTGGAATTTTTAACTTTATAGGCGTGTAGGATTTGACAATGGTGTTATCTAACTACGAAAACCAAATACAGGCGTGTTCGAGAGAGTGCATGGACATATTATATTTTTACTTTCCTTTCCATCTATGTATAATATTTTCGTCAAATTTGTTATATTTTTGCTTCCTATTTTAATTTCTCCTACCCTAATACTGATTTGTGGTCTATATATCGGATGTTAGAGGGTTTATTTTTACGTTCACATTCTGATTCACAGTAGTTTAAACTTTTTGAAATTTAATTTTGTTATTTTGTTCTTTAGAGTTCATTCAATTTTTCTTCTCTATTTTTTGTGATCTTTAATTATTTAATAATGACATTGACCGTATGAAAGAATTTGACGATTGTATTTAACAAAGAAAATAAACCCATAATTAAGAGGAATGACCAATATGAATTAATATGTTAAAGGAATTTTCTCCCTAATGTATTTTTGATTTTGTTAGCCTAACATTTTTGGGAGAAAACGAAAGGTGTAAGCAATTGATACAGTTTATGGGTTGGGACAAAATTAATGCACTGCAAGTTCCTGCCTTCGAAGTCCTTATAATCCAGTTTCTTATCCCCTACGAGGAGGTGAAGAATGACTTGATGAGGTTCACCCTACTTGGAAAGAGATACATAATTTCTGTTGTTGAACTTAATGAAATTCTTGGATTTCCAAATGCGGGTTTCAATAATATACCTCAAGATTAGAACCATGATGGGGCTTAGAACTTGTTGACCGGTGGTTGCTGGAGATACCCTTTTTATTGATCTATTATTGCGTTTAATTCATAGGTTTATGACCTATTGTTTATTTGAAAGAGGGCATACCCAAGATAAGATAACTAGAGCAGATTTATTTATAATATGGTGCATGGTTACATGTTAAAGAATTAACACTGTGCATTGGATGATGACCCAATTTCTAGTTGAGCTTGTGGCAAAAGGGTACATTGGTATAAAAAGTATTGCCATCATATTAGCTGATGCTCTTATTAGAAATTTTAATAGTTTAAGGTGTACAATGAAAAAGGACCCTTAGGGGCAATATTTTTGATATTCAATGTTTAATTAATATGGGCCTAGTTTATAAAGAGGGATATAAAAATGAATCGCTCAAAACTCTTGACCAAGAGCAACCTCTCCGTAAGAGAGTTAGAGTTAAACCCCCCAAAAGAGAAAGAAGCAGATGAATCTAGCAATGGTAGTGTGATAGGGGGTTCTTTCTGATCGAGCTAGTATTATTGTAAGGATAGATGCATTTGAGGCAAGAGTGATAGAGTCCCTAGACATGGTTATGAAGCTTCTCTACAAGGATTAATTAGCTTTCTATAATTATCATGGCTTGTTTAAATATTAGAATAGTTTATTTTTAGTTATTTTTAATTTTAGAATAATTTTATTCTTTGAGTTTATTTTTAAATTTTAATTAGAACAATTTTATAGTAGTTTAATTTAGTTTTGAATTTTATTATTTCTTGTAATTAGAATTTATTATGGGCATCAATTATTTTAAATTATTTTAAAATTTATTGCTTAATTGATTGATGTAGTTATTAATTATAAAGCAATTTTTTATTTTTTTTTTCTATTTAATGTATATGTGATTAATTTTTTGAATATTTTACTTACCTAATGCTTACTCATCATTGAGTTAATTTTCTTGAAACTAACTTTAAGTTGTAAGTTAAATATTCTACTCTTTTATTTAATTTGTATTATTTCAATACCTTCCTTCACATCGATGTCACGTCCCACTTTTGAAATATAACGGTCATAGGACAGGGATAAATCTAAGGTTACTAGACATTTGTAGAATTGCTAACATATCAATCATCAATCATTCATACTTTAAACCCATTCATTAATATTTAAATTCCATTTGACATTTATTAAACTTACAAAAATTTTGACAGAGTTTTCTTTATATTTTTAAAGTAATTCCCAATGTGAATAGTACTCAATTCACATTTCAATAATTTTTTCAAAGTTTACAACCTGCATAAAAATTTACACTCATAATATTTCACCATCCTTATATCCTTAACTCCATAGTCCAAATGCATATATGGCACTTCAATATATTTATTTTATATTTATCAAGTCACAATTACATTCTAACATTATCATTATCGGTATTACTGTTTTTGTTATTATCATTATCATTACCATTTGTTGTGTTTTACTCATATTGCATCTATTATCTGTTAAGTTTTAGTAACAGGTCATGTCACATTTTAATATTATTCATACTTATGCATACTTGGTAAAATATATTCTTATGATGATACACATATCAAGATAACCAGAACTATCTATACCCCAAATTATACCCCATGAAGCTCTAGAGTATTAATATATTGACTCCATAAAAGAAAATTTACATTGGAGTCTTCAAGTCCCAAGTATGGAGGAGAAAATTGACTTGGGAAGTAGCTCATATTACTACTTTCCTAAAAAATAATAAATAACCACGAGTGAGTATAAACATACTAAGTGAGTTAAGTATATATCATTCAAACATTAAGACCAAGTAAATAACTATATGAAAAGTCAATAGAAGTTAAATAATAATGAATACGAGTATAACTAATTTGATAAAAGGCTAATAATTTACACACCAAATGCCAATAATAAGGAGAATGGTTAACAATAACATATGATATTGGAATGGATAACAATGATAGTAGTGACAAATAACAATGAACTAGGAAAAGATTTTCACTGGTAGACAGTGCCAACAATGGTTGGTAAGTATTATATCAGTATGTGGAAGTGACAGATGAAGGGCCAGTAACAGTAACAGTAATAGTATATCAGTATTAGTTAATTACATAAGATGGGCCAAGCCTTACGACTAGGAAAAATCCCTTCCTAGTTAGGGTAAATAGTATAAAGAGTCTATTGTGCATAATGCTGACAGTATTTATGTCACGACCTATCTCGGAAGTCGTGACGGTTCTAGGGTATGGGTGATGCATAAGCAACCAGTACCACGTAGAACCCAATAGACTATTTATATGACATGCAACAAACAAATTATAATTTAATAAATATAAAAATGCTAAGGAAAATTCGACAGCATTTCCCCTAAAATAGGACTATGCCCCAATATAAAAAACAAGAAAACACTTCTATAAAATTCACAAACATCCCAATAACTGATCCCTCCTGGATCTCCATCAACAATCTCCAAAATCAATATATATAACATACATCTCAATCATTTATAATTAGCTCAACATCAATTATAATCAACAATATATATATATATGCAAACTTATAATTATCTACATGCCAAAATATATTTACAGTACCAAGGAACTATTCTAAGAATTTTCTATTACATTACTTTAAAGTTTGAATTATACATGCAAAAGATCTCCAAGGCAGAAGAAAAGAGAGCCAAGGATATGCGAGCCTCACCGAAGACCTGAAAATAACAAACACTAAAGGAATGAGTATAAAAATACTCAGTGAGTTCGTAAGCATAAAGATGCAGTAAATGCATTATGATATATATATTTATACCATTATGATATATATATATAAGCTATAGCATATGAATAGTATTAATATCAACTTTAATAATATCAATACATATATTAACCATGGAAATAATAACAGGTAGCACATATATGATATCACAGGTTTTGGGTCACTTTACTCTTTTATACTCAGCACTATCATAAAGTGCGAAACACTAGGGAATACAACGTCCCTCCCTAGCAAGGGTTACCATATATATAAATGACACACATAAGGATATATTCCTTACGACTAGAGAATACATCGTCCCTCTCTAGCAAGGGTGACATAACTCAGTGTGCACACAGC
>CANXYC010900018.1:0-24526 GCA_948193065.1 Aleurites moluccanus | reverse complement strand
TTCAGGCTACTGGAATAGATGGTGCAATTATTGTCACCACTCCACAACAAGTCTCTCTGATTGATGTGCGTAAAGAAGTGAGTTTCTGTAAGAAAGTTGGAGTGGAGGTTCTTGGGGTTGTTGAGAACATGAGTGGCTTGTGTCAACCACTGACAGATTTTAGGTCTATGAAGTTGACTGAGACTGGTGAACAATAAGATATCATAGAAAAAGTTTTGGAGTATATGAGAGAGAAAGCTCCGGAGATGTTAAGTTTTGGAGTATATGAGAGAGAAAGCTCCGAAGATGTTAAACTTGATCGCTTCTAGTGAAGTATTTGATAGCAGTGGTGGTGGTGCGACACAAATGCGCCAAGACATGGGTGTGCTTTTTCTTGGGAAGGTACCATTAGATCCACAACTTTGCAAGGCAGCTGAAGAAGGCAGGTCCTGCTTTACTGATCAGAAGTGTGAAGTAAGCGCTTCTGCACTGAAGAATATCATAGAAAAAATATTGGCAGCAAATAAGTGGCATTAGAGCTGCAATATGCGGCAGAATACTAAAAGATGATTTTTTTTTTTTCCCTATTGTATTTATATTCTTTCTTTTTTCTGAATTAATGAGTTGTTTTATTGAGTCTTCTTTTGCTTATGATACAAGGATTAATTTGAGTTACATGAGTTGGTGATCATTGCTGTTGCATCAGTTCAGCAATGCTGTATAACAACGGCTATATTCCTTTATAGTCACTCAGCTTCATTGGTGACTGACTTTGTGCTTTATTGAAATTAACTGCATCTTTGATTACATCATTGCTGGTCTACTTTTTATAAAGTTCTTACGTTGTTTTGTTTTGGTCAACATTATAGAACTTTGCTGCATCTCGTTTTTATTGATTGTTGTTCTCTTGCAATTAAATTATTATGGAGCTTGTTATGTGGGACATCAACTGGTTCACTTTGTTCTGAATTTTAGCACGATTGCAACCTATTCATTTGTGTGAAGGATGATTGATTTTATGATGCAAAATTTCTCCTTGATTATCCACCACATGGAGTATCATGCACCTTGCTTGCTGTGAAAATGTTGAAGGATCAGAATTCATTGCATGTAGGGCTGGAAATCAAAATTGTTAGTTTGACAATTATTTAGTTTGATTTCAATTTAAAAAATAAAATTAGTAAAAATTTCGATTTAATTTGTGATTTGAGTTTTTTTTTTTAAGTGGATATTTAGATAGAAAGTTAAACGCTATAAGCTGCAATTTAGGAGGAAATTAATGCTAAAATTAAGAGTTTTGTGGTTTTTAAAATATTTGGATAAAAAAAAAATTAGATTATTTTAGCATTTAACGCAAATTTTAAAAGCTGAGAATGGAAGCTTTATATTTAACGCTCGTTTTTAACAAAGTATGCGACGCTAAAATTTTATTTTTAGGACAAACTTAACTCTTTAAAATTTAAAAAATGACAACTTCATTAATCTTAGTATCTCTATAACATTCTCTTTAATTTCTATGATATTTTTCTATCCCTATAGCTGTCGAAGACTGAAAAATTTTAGGTATTTTATTTTTACTGTATTTTATTTTTTTTTAATTTATTTTTTCATTAAATGGGAATTGTGGCTATTGGGTGGATTGATTTATATATTATTTTTATTTTGGGAGAACATAATATGTTAAGAAAACATGATAATAATCAGGTTTTTTTTATGATAATTGGATTATGCAAAAATAAGGAGTATAACTGCACAGTAATTATACTAATAATTATTCATAATTATTCAACAATAATTATTCTACTAAATAAGTATTATTGAATCAATAATCAAGTTTCCTTTTTAATCATAATTTTTCTTTTAATTAATTAGATTTTCACGTGATTAAAATAAATTTTTTAATTTTATTTATCTTTTATTAATAATTTCTAAATTTGCAAACTATCAATACTCTTATTGATAATTTATATAATTTTAAATTCATTTTAAGTAGTTTAATCCAAACATTCATATAATATATTTACTCATTTTTTTATAAATTAATCACGTTTATATCCAAATATTCTATTACTATTTCAATTTAAAAAAAAAATTATTTTTTAAATTCTGTTTAATATAATTCTAATTTTACAAAACGTTTTTTTTTTTTACATTTTTATTGAGCCCTAGTTATATATATATTTCTATAACTACATTAAAATTTAAAAAATTGAAAATTGAGCCGATGATCACGTGACCTTACCACATTTCTCGACATCAATGGTCAGCATCTCAGGATATTTCTGTGGTTACGCTCGGACATCACCACCAATCCCGTTTTACAACTTTGACGATTCTTAGGTCATATCGCCGCTTTTCTCATTTATCACCATACAATATATAAACCCACCAAACTTCACCATCCATCGCTCTCTCCTCCATTTCTCTTTCAACAATTAAGGTTTAAGATCTCTCTTCGTTTGCTATTACACAACAATGGCCAAGATTAAGATCGGTATCAATGGTATGCAACGATGTCGTTTTCATCTTTTTTCATTTCTCAATCTGATTTTCAGATCGTGATAATAATATTGATTCTGTATCTGAACATTTCCTTGGTGGTGGTATTAGGATTTGGAAGAATCGGCCGTTTGGTTGCGAGAGTTGCTTTGCAGAGAGACGATGTTGAACTCGTCGCCGTTAACGATCCTTTCATTTCCACCGAGTACATGGTCCGTACCCCATAGTACTTGCATGCATAGCTTTAATTATTATTTATTTTATTTGTTTGTATTTGTAATTTTGTATTTCGATTTGAGCAGACTTACATGTTCAAATACGACACCGTTCATGGCCAATGGAAACATCAGGATATTAAGGTCAAAGATGAGAAGACTCTTCTCTTCGGTGACAAGACCGTCACTGTTTTTGGCGTCAGGTATTGGATCTCTTACTCTATTCGTGTAGCTATTTTACTGGTTTGTATATATATTTAATTAATTAAATGTGTTATAAATTTACTGGTGTTTAGGAATCCAGAGGAGATTCCATGGGGTTCGACTGGTGCTGAATATGTGGTTGAATCCACTGGAGTTTTCACTGACAAGGACAAAGCTGCTGCTCACTTGAAAGTATGTTTGGGTTTCGATTTATTAATATATCTGATTGATTTTTTTGCATACATGTATGGGCTTCTACTATAATGATTTGTTCTGTAATTGTAAAAATTATTGACTTCCAATTTGCTTTTTGTCTCCAAAACTTTTATGAAAAATTAGGCTCAATCTCCCAAAAAAAAAAAAAAAAAAAATCCATATGGTGGCCTAGCCTATATACTTTATTTCTTTCCATGATAGATAAAAATTTGAAAAATCTATTTTTTTTAAATTTGTTAGTTATTGGAAAAATTGAAATTAATATACATATGTAGATTTATATATATAAAAGAATAAAATAAGCAGTCAAGTAAGTTAAAACTTTTGCCAATTGAGATTGTTCTGTCTTTATCCTTTAAATCGGACAAAATGTGTATATTATAAGTTTGGCTTTAAAATGACAAAATTATGAGGATTGCCTAAAATTTTAAAAAAAATGGAAAAAAAAAAAAGATTAAAATTTGGTTTTTGGTTATTAGGTCCTAAAGACATTGCTAATAAAGATTGGTGGCTAATAAGGTAAGTCTTGTCCTACAGTAGTAGTGGGGACATTCTGCATTTCTTCTGAATCATATAAAAAGGGGGGAAAATAAATTGCACATTAACTGAAATGAATTCTTTTGGCTAGCAAGTTTTTGCCTTGTTGCATGTCATATTTAAGTTTAACCACTTTCATCTTTTAAGTACTTGCATTGAATCTTATTCTAACAATGAGATTAAAGATCCATTTTTGTTTTTAATGATGATAATTTTATGTCTGCTCCTAATATGTTTGACAAGTGTTTGGATTGTTATCTTTGCTTTTATTATTTTATATTAGGGTGGTGCAAAGAAGGTCATTATTTCTGCTCCCAGCAAGGATGCTCCTATGTTTGTTGTGGGTGTCAACGAGAAGGAGTACAAGTCTGACCTTAATGTTGTGTCCAATGCTAGTTGCACTACCAACTGTCTTGCTCCTTTGGCTAAGGTAGATTCTCTTCTTTCTCTCAAATAAATAAACAAATAAATCGTGAGTTCAATAATTGAGAATAGCAAGTTAATCATTAGTACACTATTATCTTTGCAGGTTATCCATGACAAATTTGGTATTGTTGAAGGTCTTATGACCACTGTCCATTCCATTACTGGTGGGTGAACTACATGGATTGTTATTTAATTGAACTGCAAATAGGCTTTTTTTTTCACTTGCGACTTTTTATGTGATTCAGCCACACAAAAGACTGTTGATGGACCATCAATGAAGGATTGGAGAGGTGGTAGAGCTGCTTCCTTCAATATCATTCCTAGCAGTACTGGAGCTGCAAAGGTATTAAATGGCTCGTATCAATTAGTACATGTGCAACTGTCTAAACAATTTTGTCATTCGCTTGCTCTGCTTGCATAATCTGCTACACTTTTGCTGTCGCCTTTCTTTAGTGTAGTGAAGAATTAACATGCTTCTCTGTTTTGTTATAAAACATGACATTCTAAGAGTGTTCGTAATTGTTTAGGCTGTAGGGAAAGTGTTGCCTGCACTGAATGGAAAGTTGACTGGAATGGCTTTCCGAGTTCCCACTGTCGATGTCTCGGTGGTTGACCTCACTGTGAGACTTGAGAAGAAGGCTACTTATGAAGAGATCAAGGCAGCTATCAAGTAAGGATCAGGATTCTATCTTTCTTTTTCAAAATCCATTGCTCCCTTCTGTGCTTCCCATTGCTTGGCTGAAATTAAATTTTTTTTATTATTTTTGAAAAAATTAATCTCTCAAATTTTCTTGCAACGATCACGTGCTAACTTCTTTAGTCATTGATTAAATTTGAATCTTCAAAACTGCTACACATGCTATGTCCTTAATCTTATGATTGATTTACAGATAGAGTAACATTCTTGCAATTGAATATGATGACTATGCAGGGCAGAATCTGAGGGAAATCTCAAGGGAATCCTTGGTTACACTGAAGATGATGTTGTCTCGACCGACTTTGTGGGTGACAACAGGTGAGAATTATTGTGTTGGCAACTTTAATTTATTTTAGAAGGCATCTCCATGGATAGTGTTTCTTTGGTGTACAAAAACTGATTCTCCTAGAAATGCATAGCCTAGTATACTTATATATTGTCAAATTTCTCCATTATGTGGATTTAGATTCATTCCTCTCTCTATCTCATTCTTTGGCTTCCCTTCTATGATGGCTCTATTCTGCAGGTCTAGCATTTTTGATGCTAAGGCTGGCATTGCACTGAATGATAACTTTGTTAAACTCGTGTCTTGGTATGACAATGAATGGGGTTACAGGTAATTTGCATTTCCTGGGCTATTCAAGGCTTTTAGTTATATAATCTTAATCAATGCAAGATCTTATGTATTTGCTGAATTTTGAATGTATGATTCTTTTTCCTGCAGCTCCCGCGTGATTGACTTGATCCGCCACATAGCCTCTGTGCAATGAGCTAGCTCTGGGCCGTTGGTGCTATCTAGTACTAATCACATGGGGTGTAGCTCCTCTTTTCGGGCATAGGATACAGTTTAGTAATTGAAATTGATAAGAGTTGTTTTTGAGAATAATTAAGCAAAGTGTTTAGCTTTGGAACTGGTTTTATGCATCATGTGGTTGGTGCGAACTGGGAAAATTAAATACAATTTGTTTCCTAGCAATCAAGTTCAGTAGCTTTTATTAATATTTATCTCATGTTCACTGCCTCGATTGGCTGATGGAGAGAATTCCATGTGGAATTATTTTAAACTTTGGTTTAATTTTAGTTGTGGAATAGAATTGGAATATAGTCTCTTTCTTACCCTTCCCATCCCCAATAATAAAACCAATTAACCAGTTAAATTTAACACATCTGCGAGCACATATTTTACCGCTTCACTCGTGGAATTATCAAAATACCTAAACTGGACATAAATTCTGTTTAATTAATACTTAAATTTGAAATAAATTATTTATTAATCTCACATCAAATACTCAAATGATCTCAAATTCAAGATTGAGTTAATACATTATTATTTAAAACTTAATGCTCGATTAGATTCATGTTAATATCTAATCATACTGAACATTTGATTGGAATTAAATCCATTAGAAAATAATCAAATTTTTTAATATTTTACAAGAGTAGCTTAAGCTAGAATTTGACTCATTTACATCCCTGTATCACGGTAGAAAGCAATGCAAACTCATAAGCACCATCAAGGATGGCCATGAAAATAGGGCAAAATTCATTCAACATATTAAGCAAGTGTTTAAAATTGTTTTTGAAAACATAAAATGTCAGTACATAGACCTAAAATAAATAAAAATCTGTTGTTTGATCTTCAGCATAAATATTAAGAACTTCCTAAAATTTGAATATCTGATTCTTAGCAAAGTTCACAAATGTAGGGTATGTACCCTCAAAAAATTCTCTAGCGAAAAAGCGAACAATTCACAATCTAGCTTTGCCATTGTGCTACACCATAATACCCTGCAAGGAAAGAAGAAAATTGAAATCAAGATCCACAATTACAAAGACCTGAAAAAAGGGGCCTTTATTACCATTTAAACTGATGGAATTATTAGGGTTAGCCAGCTAAGGCCACTGACCTTAAAGGTATTTGTCATCCAATGTTCCGGCAGGGCTATGAACATTGGATAAAAAAGGAAATGAAAAATAGAAACAACTATAAGTTGAATTATGTCTTAATTATTTTAAAGTGGAAATAAGAACCCATATAGTTGATCCTAATTAATTTTGGGATTAAAGCTGAGTTGAGTTGAAGTGGGGTAGCAACTAGCAAGCATGGCAATAATGAAGTAAATTTCACTTTATAGTCATGAAAAAGACAAAAATCATTTTTGTTTTTCCTCTGCACTTGGAGAATGACAAATAAAACTTATGATGATAAAGTAGAGGTAAATATATGTAGTCAATTGAAAATTGAAACTATAGCTCAAAGAAAAAGGTTTTACTCATAAAAATATCCAATGAAAACTCAAAAGTTTCCTTCTCTTCAGCCAGCCCCTAATTCTTAGTCTTTCATACTAGATTTCACCTAGAGTTAATCACAATACAAGAATTCTTACAAATGCATGTAAAGAGTTCAAGTTCCATAACAGAAACTGGCAATGCAGTATTAGAACACCAATCAGAAATCCAGAACTTAACAGTCACTGCTTCTAAACTGGAATAACTTGTTGACATTTTCAAGACCTTGCTGGTAACAGATGTGACCAATATTCATCTTTATCATGGACTAACCAAGGTAGTCCCAAAATAAAGGCCTACAGTACCTTAAACGGAAGAAATATGTATTCCCCTCTTAACAACACTATTCATAAGCACTGATTCCAATTTCAAAACTTTGTTCCCAATTGCCTTTCCAAAAGGCCATACCAGCATCCAAGCAATCCATTATCCACATAAATGAAGCAACTCAAAGAGAAGCTAGTGTAAATGTGCCTGCTATAATGAAACGGGCCAGAAGGCAATTCAGGTGCAAGAATGTTTTTAAATGAAAATATTTCCATGACTACTGATATGCCAACTATCAACATTTTGCAGCTTGCGTCCCCTAAGCTTATAGTGTCGGTTTAGTAAATTACACTGCAAAACCTTCCTTCAAACAGCAAAGAAGCAAAAAAATAAATACATAAATAAAAGCCAGGCAATCCTATGTCTCTCAACATGGAGCTCTACCAAAATAGGAACTCATAATGCCCATAGTCTATAACTTCCCATCATACTTATTTATCAAAGCAACAGCTGGAATTCACGATGGCAATTGCATTTTCTTCTACTGAATAAGTTCAAGCCTGATTCATCATTGTAAATCTTGTTATACGTTGGACAAGTGCCACATTAAGATCCTAATCTAAGCCATACCCCAAGTTTTAAATAGCTATAAAAAGGTGTATTCACAGTTTGCATTTGTCAAAAAAATAAATCTGGTCAATTACTTGTATCGAAAAAACCTGTAAGCTGATTAACAAAGTGAACAAGGTAAGACAAGCATGCGGAGTCTAGAAATTATGTCTAGGCAATGAAATCAAATTGCCTATACCAAACAGCAAATTTCCCATACTTCAAAGGCAGAATATACGATTAGGCATTTAGGCTGATGAAGCAAGCTGAATTTAACTTATAACTTTCAATTTCCGAACAATCAAAATCCAGCAAAAAAGGGCTTAAAACCTAATAAGTAACAGACTAAATGAAGTATCCATGTGCTAGAAATTTCATAGAAACAATGGATCTGAGAATGTGCCAGGAGATGCAATTTTAATAAAACCCAGTCATCAAATGAAATACATTCCCATTTGAATTTCAAGTTCCAACCTATCAATTCAAGAAGCAATTACACATTTAAAGCAAATAACAAAATCACCATTCAGTTGCTGCATGCAAATTCAAGCACCCAAAATATCAACATACAAACAAAATGGGAATTACCTTTTCAACGACCTGGATTCAGAGCCATAAGCATTTTGGCTCCGCCAGGAAGGTATGACACATTGGCTGACCTAGCCATAGTTCCAGCATTTTCCCTTGATGCCTCAATCCTCCTCAACTCAATTATCCCTGTACCAGCTTTTGAAGTTGCATCAGATATCATCTTGGCAGCTTCACTCTCACCTTCTGCCCTGATAATTGCAGCTCTCCTCTCCTGGTCAGCCTTCATGACAACAAACTTGGACCTCTCTGCTTCCTGCTGTGCCACTTGTTTCTGCTCCACAGCCTTTGAGAACTCCACACCATAAGACAAGTGGGTGATTGCCACATCCTCCAGAATAATATTAAATTCCTTCGCACGCCTGATAAGAGCTTCACGGACCAGAGCTGACACATGGGGACGTTCAGTAAGGAGCTCATCAGCGTTGAACTGAGCAACCACAGCCTTCAAAACCTCATTGCCTATTGAGGGGAGCACCTTCTCATCAAACTCAAGACCAAGGCGTTGATAGATATGGGGCAATTTTGATACCTTGCTCAAACAGTAAAAACAACAATAAAGATACATACATTGATTCAAATTCATGGTGTAAAATTTGTGACAAATATAAAACAAGAAAAAATATTGTCTTGAATTAGCAAGATAGTCTCTCAGCAGCTATAATCATATTCCTTTATTGTTTGCAGCAAAAACCACGCATCATTGAAATGGAATAAATCGATCTGTGTATTATCAAGAAAACAAATATAACCAGCTCAACCCAGCTTTAAAGCAAAGAAAACAAACATAGCCATATGCTCAATAACCAAATATACAAGTAAAAGATGCTAAATTTCGTATATATCAAGCAAGATTTAAAGAGATAAGAAGATTACATCAGGATGAGAGAGAACACGGAGAGTGAGATTAACCATCTGGAGATCCTTGGTACCAGAGATGGAGGAGAAAGTATGAGGCCGAGTACGGATATCAAAGATAAAGGGTTTCTGAAGCAATGGGATTAAGAAATGAGTCCCTTCACCAACGGTGGTGTCCAAGACTCCACGAAATCTGTCGAACAAAACTGCGCGTTGGCCGCCATCGACGGTGTAGAGAGAGGAGTTAAGGGCACTGGCTGCAGCGCCCAACCCAAAAGCGGCGCGTGCAAGATTAGTTAGAAACGAAAAAGCTGCTTGACTGCTGCCCATGGCTGAAGAAGAGAGGATTGGAAGTGGAGCTCTGCTTTGGGGTTTTAGAGTGGCGATCGGATCCAAATCCCATATGGTCCAAAGTCCGGTCTTGTATCAGTTGCGTTCCGACCCATTACTCAAAAATTTGGGCTTCACCATTTAACAGCTAAAACGGGTTAATTATTTTCATTAGGATCAGAGGAAAAAAAAGGTTTTTAAAGTAATTCAATTCATTTCAAATAATGAATCTCGTTAAATAAATTGGATTCTTTTAAAATGACTTATTTTTTATACACAAGAGAATTGAATTTTCTCTCTTATACCATCAATGATTATTTATTTAAAAATGGTAAAAATCTGTTTGATCGTTCAAAAAAATATAAAAATTTTAAGTATTTCACGAGTTAAAAGAATGAAATTATGCCCAGAGAACTTTGGCTAAATTAACAAGTTCATTTTCTATTCAAAATTAACTAAATCCAACTAAAGATTGAATTTCATCCCCTTCTCTCCCCATTGTCAACTTATGTTTTGATGATGAGTTATTACACTGACTCGTTCAAACAGAAAATTTGAGAGCTGTTGGCTGATATTTATAAGTTTATTAGTTATTGCAATCTGATTTATGCCTTCAAATCCATCTTTGGATTTCATAAAAAGGTAGAAGATAGTGCTAAAGATGACAAAATCCACAGTTTACTCTTCTACATAAATATCAGTTTACTTTCTAAATGTGAAAAACCTCTGATTCTCAAGAAGGATCTGCATAATTTTCTAGCAACAAAGCAAACACTACTTCAGCAATTCACAATCTAGTCATGCCATTGTGCCAACACCAGAATACCCTGCTATGAAAGAAGAAAATGAAATCAAGATCCGGTTCCACCATTAAAAAGACCTGGAAAAGAAAAGAGAGAGAGAGAGAGAGAGAGAGAGAAAGAGAGATTTGTCACAATGCCTTGAAAAGAAAAATCATTGAAATGAAAAAACAGAAACAATTAAAAGTTGAATTTATTTTAGATTGAGATGGCGTGGTAAGAATGGCAAAAATGAAGCACCTTCAATTATCAGCAATTTTTATTTTTAATTTTCCACTGCTGGATTTGGAACATGCCAAAACAAACTCACAACGCAAAATATAAATGCTTTGCAATATGCTGGACAAAGTTAACTTATGTAGTAAATTGGAACTACAACTCACAAGACAAGGGTTTTCTTCAAAAAGCTATCTATGAAATTTTGTAGTGTCCTCTTCAGGCAGCCCATAATTGCTAGTCTTTTGTACTAGATTTCATCTTTTAATCATTCAGACACAATCTAGGACTTGTCATGGGTCCATGTAAAGTAGTTCAAATGCCACAAAAGTAATTGGAAATGTATTATAACATCAACCATATAGTCAGATAAGCTTAAGATATCAATGCCTCTAAACTAGAATGACTAAACACCATGTTCAAGACCTTGCTGGTGTCCAATGTGACTTACATGCATCTTTATTATGGACTAAACAAATCCCTTTGTTACAAAAGAACAAAACAACACCTACAGTACCTAAAAGAAATATGGATTTCCCTAAGACCCTTACTTAACAATACTGATGCTCAATATCCCTTTCATTTCAAAATTTTGGTCCAAATTTATACCAGCAATCCATTATCCGCACATAGATGGAGAGCTTGTGCAAATGCTACTGTTGCAAGAATATTTTTAAAAATGAACACATTTCCCTGACTACTGATATGCTAACTACCAAAGGCATCGTGTTGGCAACACAATAATCACTATAAAATATCTTTCCTGAAAACAGCAATGAAATAAGAAACAGCCAGAAAAATGCAATGTCTCTCATAATGGAGAATATCCCAGAATAGGCACGCATGATGCTCGTGGTTTAACTTCCTTAAACACCTCCCCATCATACTTATTGATGAAAGCAATAGTTGCAATTCGTGAAGGCCAATGCAGTTTCTTCTACTTAATATGTTGAAAACGTTTTAATCAGACTCAGTGACTCATCATCGTTAATTTGAGTTAGGTTAGACATGCGCCAAGCTAAGATCCTAGTCTAAGTTATAAAGCCAATGGCACCAAATTTCAAATGTCTCCAAAATGAACTATTCGCACTTTACATTTGCTAAAAGCTGCATCTATTCTTTGTATGAATAAAATCTGCAGGTCAATTAACAAATTAACATGTAATAGTTGCAATTCGTGAAGGCCAATGCAGTTTCTTCTACTTAATAATATGTGTCAGGTTAGACATGCACCAAGCTAAGATCCAAGTCTAAGTTATAAAGCCAATGGCACCAAATTTCGAATGTCTCTAAAATGACCTATTCGCACTTTACATTTGTTAAAAGCTACATCTGTTCTCTGTATGAATAAAATCTGTAGGTCAATTAACAAATTAACATGTAATATTCTAAACAATCAAAATAACTCCATGGAATCTGGAAAATGATATCCAAGCATTGAAACCAAAATGCCAATACCAAACAGCAATTTTCCAATATTTTCAGTAGAATATAGGATTAAAGGTATGAAGCATACTGATTTTAATTCTCTAACTTCCAAACTTTCAAAATCCAGCAAAAAAGACAGGTTCAAGTCTCAAAAGTCACAGACTAATTGACATATCAATGTGGACAATTTCATTTAGGCAACAGGCTGAGAATGTGCCAAGAGATGCAATGTAATTGAGACACATAATCATCAAATGGTAGTCATTCTGATTTCATTTCCAACCCAAAACTTCAATAAGCAATTAGCAAAGTAACAAACTACCATCCAGCTGCTGTACACAAATTCTACTACCCAAAATATCAACATGCAAATAAAATGGGATTTACCTGTTCAACGACCTGGATTCAGTGCCATAAGTATGTTGGCTCCACCAGGAAGGTATGACACATTGGGTGACTTTGCCAGAGTTCCAGCAATTTCCCTTGATGCTTCAATTCTCCTCAGCTCAATTAGCCCTGTACCAGCTTTTGAAGTTGCATCAGAGATCAACTTGGCAGCTTCACTCTCACCTTCTGCTCTGATAATTGCAGCCCTTCTCTCCTGGTCAGCCTTCATGACAACAAACTTGGACCTCTCTGCTTCTTGCTGTGCCACCTGCTTTTGCTCCACAGCCTTTGAGAACTCCACTCCATAAGACAAGTGGGTGATTGCCACATCCTCCAGAATAATGTTGAACTCCTTTGCACGCCTTATAAGAGCTTCACGGACCAGAGCCGACACATGGGGACGTTCAGTAAGGAGCTGATCAGCATTGAACTGAGCAACCACAGCCTTCAAAACCTCATTACCAATTGAGGGAAGCACCTTCTCATCAAATTCAAGACCAAGGCGCTGAAAGATATGGGGCAACTTTGATACCTTGTTCAAATAATAAAAATAATAATTAGTATATATATGTAATATAAAATAAGGTGAAAGAAGCAATAAATAATATCAATTCAAGTCGTCTTTAAGACAATATTGTCTCTTAGTCACCATGATCATATTCCTTGTTTCAAGCCAAAACCACATTATATAATTGAAATCAACTAACTAAATAACAGAATCAATAAAAACCAATCCCAAAACCAATAAAACCAAAAATAAATCCAACTGCGAGACAAAAAAACAAATGTTACCTTCTACACCCATCTCAAAAACAGAGAAACAACAACAAATTTCCATCACAAAACAATGAACCAAATGACCCATATGCTCAAAACTCAAATATCAAGTAAAAGATGCTAAATTTCACAAATATCAATCAAGATTTACAGAGATGAGATGATTACATCAGGATGAGAGAGAACACGGAGAGTAAGATTAACCATCTGGAGATCCTTGGTACCAGAAATGGAAGAAAAAGTGTGGGGCCGGGTACGAATATCAAAGATAAAGGGCTTCTGCAGCCACGGGATTAAGAAGTGAGTCCCTTCACCAATGGTGGTGTCCAAGACTCCACGAAATCTGTCAAATAGCACAGCGCGTTCGCCTCCATCGACGGTGTAAAGCGAGGAGTTCAGGACGGTGGCTGCAGCACCCAACCCGAAAGCGGCGCGTGCGATATTGGTTAGAAATGAAACCGCTGCTTGACTGCTGCCCATTGCTAGAATCAGATGATTACGGATCAAGAGAGAAGAAGATACTGGGGTTTTAGGTGCAATTGGGGATTATGGACGGGTGGGTCGGATCCAAAATTCCATATTCGGGATTTTCCGACCCATTAGTCAAAAATTGGGTTCATTAATGGGCCGCAGCCTGCACTTAATGGGTCAAGATAACATTCATTGTTTCAGAAACCCTAAAACCTTCATCTGCCTCCAACATTTCGAGTTCCGCAGGTACTTTTACATTTGATATCATTTTCTTCTGCAATACGCTGTTTGGTTGCTGAGAAAGTTGTATGAAAGCTTTTCAGGGTTGGGATTTTCTTTTATTTCCATTCGTTTCTTAGCAACCAAACACATATTGAGCCATAATGTCTTTAATTCTCACTATGCTATTCTATTCTATGATTTTAGGACGTTCAGATTTTGGTTTTATTGATTCTGTTAGTAGATTAACTTTGTTCATTTTTCTATTTAATTGAAGAATGTGTTGGCAACCTGCATTTAATTTTAATCCTTCTCAGAATGGTTTGTTCTAACAGAAAATTTGTAATGTGATTTTGTAATTTTATGCCTTAATTGAATCTGACTTCTGTAATTGCAATTTGATTTTGAATGCCTGCATGATCTGTTTATTATTATCCTTTTGAGTT
Organism: Aleurites moluccanus; assembly: GCA_948193065.1. Lineage (NCBI taxonomy): Eukaryota > Viridiplantae > Streptophyta > Magnoliopsida > Malpighiales > Euphorbiaceae > Aleurites > Aleurites moluccanus. Next base: position 10,068 of record CANXYC010900018.1, on the reverse strand, counting down.
GTGTATATTATATTAGTATTTAGAAAGTGAATCGAAGTGAATTTTGGATTTTGTTATTGTGATCCTATGTGATTGTGTTGAACTATAAGTCACGGTGGTTGCTTTTCTTCATGCTTTTTGCTCTAATGAAATGATGAACTAGCATTAGTAATTTTCTCTTTGCAAAATTGAGGCTCCATCAATTTTTTTCTTTGCATTTAGTTGTTAGTAGTTGCACATTATGACTGTCATCTAATTGTTCTGTGATTTGTTTTTTCTAAGACAAAAGTGTGACTGACTTATCTCATGCAATCTGTATTCCCTAAACCATGAGTGCCCTTGTACCTTAATGTGCATTGCACATTTAACAACTACAATTTTTTAGTCAAGTATAAACATGCAGGCACTTAAATAGTCTTGTTCTTTAAAGTGAAAAACTATATTTGGAATCCCAATTTTCTTTTGGCTGTTGATTATTTTCATATATTTGCTTCTACTCTGCTAAGAATGTTGGCAATTTAGTTAGGTATTTAGATTTTCTGCAAAAGTCAAATGTTTGAAAGATGACACTTCCTGACCACATCACTCAAGCATCATGAGCAAAAAGATTCAGATATCTGTTATGTGAAAGTTTGTTTTAGAATGTGCACTAGTTTTTCTTCGTTCAGATTTCACCCATTTATAATGGTTGGAGCTAATGTTGCAGGAATTATGGCAATGAATCACATCAAATCATTGAGAGGCATCATGATTACCAAGGAGGCAGTTAGAATAGTGGATCAGAGAACATTTGCTACTAGCACTGGCAAAGCGAAAAAGGGTGGCAAAGGGGGAGCAGGAGCTGATGCTCCTAAAGCATCATCACTTAGCAAAGAAGTTAAGTCTACCACTGTAGTTGGTGCCAATATTCTCAAGGATGGAGCAGACCCCAAGATCTTGCCTGATTCCGAATACCCTGATTGGCTGTGGCATCTGCTTGATAAACGTCCTGCATTGAGTGAACTGAAAAGGAAAAATATTGAAACTCTTCCCTATGAAGATCTCAAACGCTTCGTCAAGCTGGACAACTGTGCAAGAATCAAGGAAAATAACTCTGTTAAGGCCAAGAATTGACATAAAGCAATCTGTAAGAGGCATTGTCTCTCACTCTTTGTTAAGTACAATCGATCCTTTTTGTCTAGGATCCTTGATGTGATTGAGTTGCGTTTGTGAAATGATGGAATAGAATTCGAGGGAATGGAGAAATGTTTTAGTATATATTTGTAGCTCCAGGTACCATTTTTTTGTTCTTACTTTCCTCGACTTTCTCTTCAGAACCTTGTATGCTGTTTAGAATAGTATTATACTGGGGCTTATGGTGATAAAGGTTTTGATCTGTTGACTCACTGCTGTTGGAAACCCTACAATGGTTTTTTTTTGTCTCAAATGCTATTACGAGGCTTCCTCCGAAATAAAAGGAAAGAAATTATATTGAGGCGATTGCATATCTGCTCTTTTTCATTTTTTTAATGAGACAATTCATGATTCATTACCAGTTCATGATTCATTACTTTCATTAGAGACTTAGTATTCTTGACTTTCCACTGTTTCCCTTTTTTCAAAGTGATTTGCTACACTCTTTCACATGGCTGCTAAGTTAATTTGACAGTATATTGATGGTAAATATGCAGAGTAACAAGGAGAAACCCCTGTAACTAGGCTGAATCTTGCATTTGCAAGTTTTGACGTGAGCTTTTTAATACCATAAGATCTCGATTTTGAAGCATGTCTATACATGGTGTTGCTGGACCATTTTAAAGGGAATGTGAAATACGAAGTCTGAATTTCAGATTTGATCAATAATTCCAAAAAATTCAGTTCTGCTGAAATTATCATAATTACATTATTATTATTATCATCGACATTATTAGAATTATTTGCCTGATAAATTTAGCCCACTCTCTTCACTTGAACAGTAGTAGACCCTTCCGTGGAATCTTTTAGTTGATAGGTTTCTATCAGTTTCCACATAAATTGAAATGAAGCAGGCATTACTTCATGTCATATAATTAGGAAGTTCATTGAATTATGCAGTTGGTGGCCCTATGTTTAGACATTGCCAGTGAACTTTTAATAGGTGGAAGCCACCTCCTGTTGCCTCCCTCACCCAACTCAACAATTGTGACCCTCCATCCCTGCCCTAGAGATTCATGGTGATTTACAAGCTTTCCCTTTTTCCCTCATATCATTAACTTTGTGGCCCTTCCATGCTCTTGAGTAGGTGTACGACAATTTTTAAATTTTTATTCCTGGGATACATAATCATTAGAGATTTTTTCAAGTTAGTTCATGTATATATAAGATTAAGTTTCATTTCCAGCAATATAATTTTATGCTTTATTTTTGTTCCATGTATATGAAAATTATCTTTAAGTAATCATATTAATGTTAAACTTTAATCAATCAGGTGATTAATTAATCTACTTAATAATTAAATTAATTGAAGAGTTTCTTAGCCTAACTTTTCTTATTGCATGGATTAGAGGAAATTGTGAATTGTGGATAAATAAATATATATTCTTAGAATAGGTATCATGATAACAATTATCTTTCTAATCTTTATAATTAGGTGGTCCATAAGTGTTGGTGGCCCTAGGGTTTGATGGACTCGACCAAACAATATATTATATATACTAAATACCTAGCAAGGGATTACTATCCAATCCTTTGGTACAACACAGTTAATGGGATTGGGACCAAATAGTGTGTGCTGTGCTTCAATGGAGATATTGTTATCTGTATTTTGCTTTTATGGCCATGTGGTGTGAAGATGAGGAGAGTTAGAGAAAGAGAGTAGAAGCAGAGTAGAGATAAAAGGAAAAGAAAAGAAAATGACAGAAACAGAGAAGTGAAAGTAGACATAACATTGCATTATTGTTTTTAAAAGCAGCAGAAGCATGAGGCTACCCTTCCCTCCCTTCTGTAATACAGTAATACCATGCAAGAACCTTTTTTCAATGTAGCATTCAAAAAGTTAAAGCTGCCTCTCACATGGATTGGATTTTAGGGTTTTAAAGAAATCAAGCTAATATTACTCTCTTTTATTGTAAGATAAAAGAAAGAAGAAAATAGAGGAAAAAAGAGAACATATGGAAACTATAATAGCAATTAAGGTGCCACTAAAGCCATCTAGCAGAATAATTATACGTACTTGAGGGACTTAAACACCCACATGGGCTTCCTTTTTCAATACTTTAAAGCATTACTACATTAAACTATACATTATACAACCTCCATCATTTTCAATGGATATTTTTTTTCTTCATGCTCACAATAACTTTCATCCATTGTTTAACAACGTGCAATGTCTCTCATCCAGGGATGGATTCTGAAAACAACCAAAAAATGCCAAAAACAAAGAATTAAAAGAAAATTTCAACTTAGGTCGAGTAAGAAGATTTCACAATAAGTAAATAAGATATTTGTTAAATTTAATTAGGAACAAAAGCGAGAAAATTATTTCTAGAAGGGCTGAAAAAAATTTTATATATAAAAAATTGGATTTCGGTAGGTTGAAAAAAAATTTGTGTAAAAAATTGGATTTGTGTGAGTTAGATGAAATTTTTTTTATAAATTAATAAAATTTTTCTTTGATTAGGATGATTCAGATGCACCTGAATCACTATAATCATTGATCTCTAAATTAAGTATTTAGATAAATTTTTTTAAATCAAATGATTAATGATTCAAAATTATAATTGAAACATTAAATGTTAAAATTTTTAATTATCAGTGATAAAATGTTAACTGCTTATCATAAATAATATCTATAGATTGCTTGCCAATCAAATAAATATTTATTTACTTTTACATGTAGAGAAATGAAATGGAAGAGTGCATCAACAAACATTTATTTATGCGAGGAAGTGAAGGGATTTTGGTCAGCAAAGGAAGGGGTCAACTGCACAAGCTGCCGACCATCCTATCTTTCAACATTCATGGGCAAATTTTCTATCTGGGGACTTGAAAATTTGAAAGGTGTTGATATTAAATTTATAAAACTATCCATAAACCATAATTTTTATCATATGATTTTTCATTACACAAGGAAATTTAGAGATACCAAGTGCTTCAACCTTAATTTTTTACACAATAAAATGAATAAGACTATTATATTATCAACTTACTGAAACATGTCAAGTTACTAAACATAAGCTTTCTTAACTCATTGGCTGAGTAAACTGATATGTGGTTGTTTGGAAAGCTTGTTGCAAAAAGGATTTCGTCAAAATGGATTTGACAAAACCCATTTTGCAAAGAAAAGGAACAAAAATTCACGTCTGACTGCCATTAATGGGTTTTGGGATTATAATTTATTTAAATTTTAAATTAATAAATTATTATTTTCATAATGACTTTACTCCAGAGTACTTATTAGCTTATTTCTTATCATATGGTTGAACTAAGATATTGTTGAGAATGTCTAATTCTTTGCAGAATAAGAAAACATTAGTTAATAATAGTTTAAGTTGTTGATTAATTAGGATTTAGGACAAACATGTGTACTTAGTTAACTAATAACAATTAACTAACAATTCAAAGACCAAAATTATCAATAAATTAAAAGGCTAATTAATAAATAAATACTAATTCAACACTTGAAGATGACATTAACCGACTAAAAAAAAAGAAAAATAGAATTCTTCAATATCTAAAAAGCAATCTGGTTTGGCTTTGCTTTTATTATTACTCCAACACTGTAAAACATTTATCCCCATTGGATTAGCTTTGCCACCTCCATAATCAATCCATAGCCAAAGAAAAAGCTGTAAAGACCTCTCCTTCTCTCTCCCTCTCAAAATCCCATATATCACCATCATTATTTGTTCATCCGGCAGAGAGATTAAAAAGAAACTCAACTTCGTGTAATTATAATACCAATTTGTTTCCTTTTCCCACATGAAAAGTCCAAAAATTTGTTAAAACCCAATAGTATCTTTCTCTTGTTGTCTTCTGGGAGCAGTTTGATTTTGGCTTTAATGCTATATATTTTCTTTCTTTCTTTTTTCTTTTTTTTCTTTCTAGTTTACCCTGAAGTGCATGTTACCTTTTCTGGGTTTTCTTTGTGTGGGCAATGATTTCTGTTTCCTTTCTTGTACCATCTAGTTGATATTTGTTTATTCTAAACTTCTTCTTCTTTTTTTTAATTCTCCCATGTGGTTATTTTGTCATTCGTCTTCATTTTCTTTGTCAGAGTTGTAATGGGTTTTAATGCAGGTCGTTCAGCGTTAATAATATTTAAAGAGTTCTCTTCTCGTCTCCTTTGGTAGGCTCTTTTAACTGCTTAATTTTCTTTATTTTTGTCATCTTCCTATTACCTTCTTTGTAATTTTTAACTTTCACTCATCTTGTTGATTGATAAAATTGCTTGGTGCTCTAATTTTTCTAGTTTTATTCAAAGGTTCTGTTTTGGTGTGTATATATATATTTCATTAGATTCTTTCTTGTGCTTCCTTATCAGGCTTGGAAAATGTTCCTTCTTATCTTTGAAGTACTTTACCAGTCTTGCTTTCTATGATCTCTCATGTTTTGTCAAGTTTTTAGCTGGTAGTCTTTCTTTTTTTGGTAATTTCTTTGTCGGATTTGGATATTAATAGCCACCACTAGGTAGTTGTAATATTGCTGTTTTTTTGGTTGGCTTTTAATTGTGTTTTTAAGGGCTTTAATCAACTTCACAAAAATTGGTTTCTTTTATAAATCATTTTTCACCATTCTCTTGTTCCTCATTGTGATAATGCCTCCCACTTATTTCCCTCTTCGATGGGAGAGTACTGGAGATCAATGGTGGTATGCTTCTCCCATTGATTGGGCAGCTGCTAATGGTCACTATGACTTAGTCAGGGAACTTCTTCGCATTGATAACAATCACCTTATCAAGCTCACCTCTCTCAGGCGAATTCGACGCCTTGAGACTGTGTGGGATGATGAGGAACAGTTTGATGATGTTGCCAAATGTCGTTCTCAAGTTGCTAGAAAACTTTTTCATGAGTGTGAATCCAAGAAAGGGAAAAACTCTCTCATCCAATCTGGCTATGGTGGATGGCTTATGTACACTGCTGCTTCAGCTGGAGACTTGAGTTTTCTTCAGGAACTTCTTGGAAGGAACCCTCTACTTGTTTTTGGTGAAGGAGAATATGGTGTTACTGATATATTCTATGCTGCTGCCAGAAGTAAAAATTGTGAGGTTTTTAGGATTGTGTATGATTTTGCTCTCTCTCCTAGATTTTTGACAGCAAAAGGTGGAGAGTTTGAGGAGCACATAGGGGACATTCCTTCTCTATACAAGTGGGAGATGATCAATAGGGCTGTTCATGCTGCTGCTAGAGGTGGGAATTCAATCATTTTACAGGAGCTTCTTTCTAATTGCACTGATGTTTTGGCTTATAGAGATAAGGAGGGCTCAACTATTTTACATGCTGCTGCTGCTAGAGGCCAGGTTGCGGTGAGGCTCCAACTAATATGTTAATGTTTCACTTTGTTATTGCTATATTCTGCCTGACTAATCTTTTGTTGACAACTTGCTTCCTTTTATTATCTTAATTACATGGTTAATAGCAACCTGATTATGTTGTTTTCTCTGGTTACAAAATTATAGAAGGGATTCTGGACAGATCAAAACCAAAAATTGCAGTTATCAATGATTTTTTAGTTTATATGAACTTTGTTTGTTTTTCATTTGCTAAAAGTTTTCTGAAATTCCCGAAGAATGTGGTTTTCTGTTAATTTTTGTCATCTAAGCAGTTAGATTCTTTTCTCTATTATGCTATCAATGATTCAACTGGTTAATAATGTATAAAACTACAATGTATTCAAGTGCGATCAATGGTTTCTGGAACTAATGGATAACCTATGATTAAGCTTAAGATTAATGGATAATTTTTTTGCTGCTATCATAAACTGTTTATATCCATAGTTCCATACTAATGAGCAATGAATCTCAAAACTCCAATAGTTCCATACTAATGAGCGATGAATCTCAAAACTCCATGATTATTAATTCCATTAAGGATGTGCTTTTGTGTTAAGAGTTAAATGTCATATCAAGGAAACTACTGAATCCTTGCAATTAGTAAATATGCTTTCTAACTATCTTCTGTGGACTAATGCTTCTGCTATCCCATTGTTCAACTTCTGAATAAAGGGAAAGCATCCAAACTGATGGATCCAAATTCATATCATATTCTGAAAATATTGCATCATTTATGAGGTCATGATCCATTGCACTAGATGATTACCTTCATTTATCTCAATTAAGAAATAAATTGATCTTTTAAGCTTGTAAGCTTTGTTATTCTCTATGCAGGTAGTTAAAGATCTTATAGCAAACTTCGATATCATCAATTCCACTGACCATCTAGGCAATACGGCATTGCATATTGCTGCTTATAGGGGCCAATCATCTGTGGTTGAGGCTTTGATTGTTGCATCTCCCTCATTGATCTCTTCAACAAACAATGCCGGAGAAACTTTTCTTCATATGGCGGTGTCTGGTTTCCAAACTCCTGCATTTAAAAGACTGGACCGGCAGATTGAGCTTATGAAGCAGTTGATATGTGGGAAATTTTTCGATGTGAAAGTCATTATCAATGTTAAAAATAATGATGGAAGGACCGCACTCCACACAGCCATCGTTGGAAATGTTGATTCTGATCTTGTGCGGCTGTTGATGTCCGCTCAATCAATAAATGTGAATGCCCGTGATGCAGATGGGATGACCCCACTTGATCTCCTTAAACAACGGCCACATTCTGCTTCATCAGACATACTAATTAGGCAATTGATTTCAGCAGGTGGAATATTTGGTTGCCAGGATTATAATGCAAGAAGAGCCATTGCCTCCCGCTTGAAGATGCAAGGAACTGGGGTCAGTCCTGGAACATCATTCGGAATATCCGACGCAAAAATATTCTTGTATACAGGAATTGAGATTGCATCTGATGCCAGTGCTGATCCAGCTAGTGAAGGAATGAGTTTATCATCAACTGAACATTTTGACTCGATGAATGAGAACCAAAGCTCAATAACTAATAGGAGGCTAAGTTCTGTGAGTAATGCAGCCCAACAATTAAAAAGAGTCCTCCACTGGCCCCGGCAGAAAGGGAAGAAACCTGAAAGATTCAAGAAATCAGTGGATCAAGGTTCTGTGGAATCATCCAAGAAATGCAATAGTTCAGAGGAAGCTCCAATCCCGCTTCGCCAAAAATTCATGAAGCCCATATCTGTCCCTAACAATAAGAGAACACTTTCTGTTAGGAGTAATCAATCAAGCCCAACAGCTAAGAAGAAATTTGCTTCAGGAATAATGCATGATGTTGTGCAGGCTATGCCACAATTGACTATTCCAGGTCGATCACGGTCAAGTTCATTTTCAAAAACATCTGTATCTCCTTCTAGTTCACTGGATAAACAAAAAGGGTTATTTATCGACACTGATGTTGCCGGGCCATCATCCTCTAATCAATCATTTGATGATGGAACGCCAAATGTGATTGAACAAGAAGGGTCTGCAACCACAAGCACAACTACGACCACGAATAAGAAGTTGAGGAGCCAATACTTCTGTTTTGGTGCATCTGTGCTATCAATGAAAACCCCAGTAAGCAGGCAGAGGCCTAGCCAGAGCTCCAGTCCCTCTGTCATCTCAGTGGCTTGATTAAGCTGCTGAGAAGAGCTATGGTCTTGCTGCGATTGAGGTTGTCAAAATGAAAGGAGTCCATAACTGAGCAGTAAAGCAAAATGTGTAACTTAGAAGAAGAATAGTAAGTTGTGTAACTGTATCCTGCATTTTTTTTTTTCCTGTAAAATGCTTCCATGTTTAATATTTGTGTAGGTCATGTAATCGTACTTATAACTCTCTTTATCAAGTACTTCTCGTGCTTAATCTTGTGCAAAGCAGTGAAGAACAAATGTAATATTCTGAAAAAAAAAATTGTAATAGTAGGTGGAATAGGAGTAATAAATATTCCAAGTTGATAAATAGCAGAGGAATTATCACATGGAACGAAATGAGAGTATATTCTTTCTACTCATATGAAATTGAATTTTATTCGTATAAGGTTGAATTTATATATATGTGTTTCTATACACGTGGATCACTCATATGAGTAAGAATAATATATTATTAGCCTACTTAATTTTTCTTATGGAGTTTATATATTTTTAATAGATAAGGTATAATTTTAACTCTCTCGTTTAGTTATAGGAGCACATTGACTTTTAATATTTTTTGAGGTATAATTTTGACCCTAACGTTATTAAAACCTATCATTCCGATCTTTTTGACTGTTGACTTCTGTCCCTGGGCTCCACAAGAATTAAAAAGTAATTGGCAAATTATAATTTAGTCTCCAAAAATTTATTTATTTACAAAAAAATATTTTTTTTAAATTAAATATATAAAAAAATAAAATTAATTAATAACTAAATAAAAATTAATTAATTTATTTTATTAAAATTAAAAAAAATATTATTTTTAATTTAAAATTACTTTTTATTAAATTAAAATAATTAATTTTTATTTAACTATATTTTTCTAAAATTAAAATTAATAAAATTACTTTTTAATTATTTAATCTATTTTCTAATTTTTTATATTTAAAAATTATTTTTATATATTTAATTAAATTTTTTATTTAATTAAAATTAAAATAATTAAAATATATTTTTCTCTTTTATATATATATATATATATAAGACACTTTTATTCATTTTACTAAAATTAAATAGAAAAAAGTAGACGAATGACCAAGTTTATTGACGAAATTAAAATACAAAAACTAATTGTTTTAAATACTCTTATCTCTAAATATCATCTCTTATATATATATATATATATATATATATATATATTTTTATTTAATTAAAATTAAAATATTAAATATATATATATATATATAAATAATTTTATGTATAATATTTATACATTATATTTTTATTTATTTATTTTTTATATATTTTAATTAAAATCAAAATAAATAATATTATTTTTATTTAATTAAATAATTAATTTTTAAAAGTAATTTATTTTCTTATTTTTTATATATTTGATTA
>CANXYC010899982.1:0-31387 GCA_948193065.1 Aleurites moluccanus | reverse complement strand
AAATTGGAGTTGCCGAAATGGCATAAAATGACCTGAAACGGAAATGGCTATAAAAGTCATTCTATAAACTGGTTTGACCTCAAATCAAGCCCAATCATCCTATATATGTATATACTTGCATCTTAGATGTTAAAATTGCATTATATACGTTGGTAACATATGAAACCAGAAAGTCATTGAAAAACGGGAAACGGACCCGTAATTTGGGAAGTCGCTACGACAGCGCAACTGGGCCCGACGGGCCAAAATTTTAAGTGGTTCCCAAATGACTCTATACATGTTTATATGGATATAATTGCTATTTGGAACCTTATATGGTTATACTTGTTGCATTTTCATCATATTGGAACATTTGCATAGGGTAACTTAACAGGGCTACTTCGATGGTGTAGCGGGTATTTCTATCGACGGTGTGCACACTGGTACTATTTGCCCTAGCTAGAGATAGGGATATGACTCTAGCCATAAGGATTGATCCTCCTTATGACATTTATATGGAAATGGAGATATGGACGAGATACAGTTCTACTTGGTCACTTGACCCAATCCTATTTTACCTTATGCATTTGGGCCTTTCATTATATTGTCATATCTTATCATATATAACTGTCATCATATGCACACAATTATCTTCACATTGGTAACTGCCATCATATCTATAATTGCCTACATACTGATAAATTGGTATCATAACTAATAATGTCATAGATGATCATATATATATATATTGTGAATTAGTAATGCATCTCATATTTATAGATCCACTGAGTATTTTATACTCACCCCACTTGTTGAATCATTTCAGGGAAAGGAGAGTGAAATGCGGTCATTCCCGGCTACTTTTGTAATTCTAGCTGCGGAGCAGATGTATAGTCTTTTCCTAGTGTAGCATAGATCACTCCATGATATTAATTGTATATATATTTGAGTATAACTTATGGATACTTAAATATATAATTATATGTTGTGATGTGTTTGTATGTTATGATATATGTGTATAAATGTATATATATATATCTATTGCAACAGGGGTATAACTGCTATGGGAAGCTCATATGATATTGGCATATGTATGAATGATATTTCAGGGAATTGCCATATGATTTGTGATGTATGAAACCATTATATGAGTTGATAAAGATAATGCATTGTGAGTTGACATAAGTATAAACTGATGTGAGTTGTGTATTGGAGGTTGAATTGGGTTTGATATTGATCTTAGAAGTGTTTTGTTATGTTTTCTAATTGGACAATGTTAATATTATAGAGGAGACTCTGTCCGATTTTCTGTAAAACTCAAAGTGTTTTGAAAAAAAAAATTATGTCATAAAAATGATTAAATGAAATGAAAGCATGTAACTTGGGTTCTTCGTGGTACTGGTTATATGAATTATTCCCGTACCCTAGGACCGTCACAGCCCTATAGTGTGGGATGTGACATTAGTTCTTTAATTTATTCTATAAATACTATAGTTAGAATAGTTAATGAATTGAATTTATTGAAATATGTAATAAAAGAAATATGAAAGAATTTAAAGGATGAATTAGAGTTTTAAAGAGTTCTGAAAATAATTTAAATCAGAACGTTATAGTTCAGATTTCATAGACTTAATGAATGAATTTGGGGAAGTGCAAAACATGAAAGTTGTAGGTATATATATTATGTATATTCTTGTGAAAGGAATTTATGAAATTTGAAGTAAATAAAGAGATATTAAGTAAATACTGAGACTGACTCGAATGAATAAATCAGTAAAAAAACTATTGTTTTTTAATTTTATAGAACGTTAGAGACAAAATTAGGAGAAGTGTTCAGAATAAAAAGTGTTTATTTATATTTTATATAGAGGCCTATAAAATATTTTTAGCATTGGATATTTAGTTTAAGGGATATTAAACTATAAGCATTACCTATCCATATTGATAGATAAACATGAAAGGGGTATTGTGTTCTTTTGATATGAGGACTTTAGAGTTTGAATTAGGAAAAGTTTTAAACATGAAAAATGTTCATTTATATGTTATATAATTATATGTTATATAATTGTATTTAAAATTGTTTTGCATTTTTAATAAACAAAAATTGAGTTATAGGTATATAAATAAAGTCTGCCAAGATATGAACTGCAGGATAGTTGGTATAAATTTAATGAATTATTGAGAATGGTGTAGTAATCAGATTGACCTGAAATTTGAATAGATAGTAGTCTCATATGTCTAATTTTAGTAGAAAAATTAATTGAAGTAATTGGATTAATGCAAAGGGAGATATGATAAACAAAATATGCACAAGTATAATTACTATAATTTCATGTTAATTGGTATCTAAATAGAAATTAATTAGATATGTAGTATCAAGAATGAATAAAAGACATGATAGAAACTATGAGTGCTAAGACATTGGATCAAGAAAAAAAGAAATTGGAAATGTAAATGTTAAAAGTTAAGGTAAGTTATCTATATAACATTATGCATATTCCCCGTCATAACATGATTTATTGAATTTAAATAAACTTTATTTCTCGATGACTGAATGCTTCCTTGTTATAGCCATTGAATAACCAATACTAAATTGATTTATTGTTATAGAATTATTATTGAGATTGAAATGCTTATTGTATTGCTCACCTTGAGAACCTGAATTGTGACATTAAATTGATTTATTGCTATAAAATTGTTAATGAGATTGAAATGCTTATTGTATTGCTCACCTTGAGAACCTGAATTGTGACATTAAAGTTTACTATCTATGTGGACCCGACAGAGTTACCGCACTGACAAGTTAGTAGGTAAATACTATCGAGGAGACTCTATCAAATTTTGATACTATTCACGTTGGGAATTAGATTAAAAATGCAGAAAAAACTTTGTCAAAATTTCTGTAGGACTACTAATTATTCAATGAAGTTTGAATATTACTGAATGAGTTTAAGTATGAATAACTGATGATTGACATGTTTAAGGGTTATATGGGTGTCTGATGACCTTAGGTTTACCCGTGCCTTAGGACCGTCATGCCCCCCTATTGTGGGATGTGACAAGAGAAAGAGTGAAGGAATTACAGAATCATGAAGGAAAGAAAAGAAGATAGAGAGAGAGTAACATAAATGAGAGAGAGGAAGAGAGAATTTAGGAAGAAACTGATTACCATTCATCTATATGGAATCTGTTACAATTATTGGACCCCACGAGTTTGATGTTGATTTTGATGATAATAAAATTGTCATGTCCGGATTTCGAAACATGACGGTCCTAGGATGAGGGAGATGCCAAAGGCGATCGGTACCCGTGAAACCTAGTATCATAAACAATAATCAATTTCTTAGGTACTATTCATTTTGGCATTCTGTAATATGTCTGTAACTCATACTGCAATTGACTGTAACAATCATCATCTCATGCCATAACATTATTTATACTCCATAATATATATCATACATACATATACATAATCTAACTATGCCATTATACAACCCATAGAGCTACTAGAATATATATACAAAATACAATATTTTAAATAATTACATTGTCACTCAAGTAGCAAAAATCCATAGAAATATCAACAGGTGGGATTTTGCCTCCTACTTTGCACCTAGAAAGGGAAAACAGTGAAAGGGTGAATATATAAATATCACGACCTATTTTCAGATCGCGACGGTTCTAGGATGCAGGAGATGCCAATGGCGACTGGCACTCGTAGAACCCAGTATCACATGCATAATCTATTAACCATAATTTATTATTCATTTTACTTAGTTACCATTCATTCTGTCATTCTGTAATTCATTATGTAATCTAGTGTTATTGGCTGTAGTAATTATCATCACATCTTATATTATCATTATATATCATAAAACATCATCACATACATATAAATGTTCATATCTTAACCATCCCATACATACCCCATGGAGTAGCTAGAATATGAACATCAAAATACAAAGTTCAGAATATATACATCAAATGACAGCAAGCAGAAATCTTCGGATGATAGACGATGGGATTTTGCAGTCTACTCCTCTCCTGAAAGGGTAAACAAAGCAAAAGGGTGAATATATAAGATACTCAATGAATCTATATGCATCGCCAATAAAATTATGGATATCAAATGAATTAATGGTGTCAATGGATCAATGTAAACAAGTTATAGAATCAAATACAAATAGTGACAGAATAACCAATAATATAACATAGGCTCGGTACAATATGAAAAGACAGATAAAGGGATAGACTGTATGAAATCATACAATCTCCAGTAGAATTAGTATGGACTATATGCGAACATATAATCTCCAGTAATATTCATATCAGTAAGCATAAGACTGATCAGGTCTTATGACCAGGACCATAACCCTTCCTAGCTAGGGCACCAATAATACAATGTGCACATCGCTGTAGTATTTTTCCACTATCCTATCGGAGCGGTAGCTCTGTCCAGCCACATTAAGATCAATATAAGAAAACAACATATCAATAGACACCATTATGCAATAATGGTATCCTCCTTATTAATAAGCTCAATATCAATCAATCAATTATCAATAGAATCAATGGCATTGCAATAGATGATATATAATCAATGACAAGTGGTTTGGTAATCAATAAAGACATGGAACAAAAGTTGGCTCGGCAAAGGAAAATGGTAGGCCAATTGGCATGCCAATATCGCTAGCGATGATGGCAATCAAATGGTAGGCCTATGGAATACAAAGCAATAGGCCAAAGCAAAAACAACTAGGCATTTAATCAAACACTTGTTGGGCACAAAATGGCAAGCCAATAGGTTAGGGTTGGGTGCAAGTTTGGCATGCCCATTTAACCAACAAACAAACTACATTGTAGGCAACACAATAGGTATCAAACATACAAGATTAAACAATATGAAATGGATCAAAATAGCATAGGAATTCAAGGAAAAAATCAAAGAAAATCAAGGCCATGAATAGTACAATACCGTTCGGCCAAAATAGGGATTTTCCATATGGTTTCCAATGTTCAGTCTAAGGTATTAGGCATGTTATTTGATGCATATAAAACTCACCTAAACCTTCCAAATGCTTTGAAAAATTGATTTCCACCACAATTCTTCAAATGGGGCAATTAGGGCAACTTTGGCAATCTTTATTTTCTACACCAAATTAACCATTAATTAGTTACCTAATAGCCTCCAATTAACATATTCTAATATCAATTAACATAAACTAACTCTAATTAACATAGCTAAGGCATACAACTTCAATTAGGTTAGGCAAATTAGGCATTTCTATCAAAATGTATCAATTGATGCAATCTAACCTAAAACTCATTCAATTCAACCTTAAAATCATCTAACTAAACCATAAAATTGAACAAACAACTTTCTTACCTTGAAGTGATGAAGTGACCGAAATATTGAGGAAGAAATTCCTTGAATTCCTTTGTTCTTCCAAGCAAAATAATGGTAGCAAATTAAAGAATTAAGTTTGTATTTAAGTTTTCTATTAATTTTCCTTAAGAATTTGGTTGGAAAATGAAGAAATTTGGAGGGAAAGAGATGAAGAATGGTTTGACCAAATAAGGAAAAGGAAGAAGAAGATGGAAATTTGTTCTAAGTGTTGGTATATATATAAAAATCAATTAGCAAATTACATTTTAGTCCTTAAGTTTCCAAGTAATTAGGTTTTGACCCCAACTTCTTCTGTAATTTATTCTGTCAATTTTGTCAGGATTTAGATTACAATGTGGGGATTCAATAGGCTTATTTTAATTTATCCTTATTTATAAAAATAGTTTCATAAATATTTTTTACTTCTTTCTTTTTACCAAAATTACACATGCATTAAGGTAATCTTTTACCCCCTGGTCAGATTAAAAAATTCGTCTGTTGACCGAACTGCTAATTTCTCGGCAGTGTTTTTGACACCGCCGATTTTCGAAAAAGTAATTAGTTTGCTTTCTAACCGTGTCTCTAAAATTATTTCCCATCATTTCAATGCCTTTAAACCACATAATGAGAATTAAATCATGCATATAAGTTAGGACTTTCTAAGGTATTACAATAAAATACTCAGTGAATCTAATATGCATCGACCATAAACATGAACTGAAATATCAATAGATGATAGGTAGATGAACAAATAATATCAGTATGCTCAAGAATGTCAAAATACAGAATCAAATTACAGTAGAGTCAATAATCAAGTCAATGAAAGGTATGTCACATGAATAAGGCAGATAAAGGGCCATGAAACGCATATCACATGTATCCATCGTGTATCAATAAACATAAGATTGATCAGGTCTTATGGCTAGGACTGTTAACCCTTCCCAGCTAGGGTATCATTATACAATATGCACATTGCCGACATAATGTACCCACTACCCTGTCGGAGCGGCAGCTCTGTCAAATCACATTTGAGCCATAATAGCTATAAAACAAGTCAATAGATACCATTAAACAATAATGGTATCACCAAATATCAATAACTCAATATCAATCAAATTAAGTTGCAATTTAAACAATGGATTAGCAATTATAAGTAGATATATAATATCAATAGGTTTGGCAATTAATACTGGGATGGAACTGTAATACCCTAGAAAGACCTATCTTATATGCATGATATTGTTCTCAATTACTAGTTTGAAATCATCGAAATAACTAGAAATAATTTTAGAGACACAGTTAGAAAACAAATGAGATACTTTTTCGGAAATCATCGGTGTCGAAAACACTGCCGAGAAAATAGCACCCTGGTCAATAGATGAATTTCTGATTCTGATCAAGGGGTAAAGGACTATACATATGCATGTGTAATTATGGTAAAAAGAAAGAGGTGAAAAATGTTTAGGAATACTGAAAAAGTAAGTGATAGCAAAATCGTAAATAAATAGAACTTTGAGGAGTATAGTAGAAAGTAGTTTGTCTGATTTTCAGAATGGCTCTAAAACTATTTTTATAATTAAGTATAAATAAAAATAAGCCTTTTGAAGTCCCACTTTGAAATTCAATTCTCAACAGAATTGTCAGAATAAATTACAGAAGAAGTTGGGGCCAAAGTATGATTACTTGATAGTTTAAGGACCTAAATAGAATTTGCCATTAATGATTTAATATATAAGTATGCCTTAGTCAATTTTTGTTCATCTTCTTCATTCTCCAAGCCTTGGCCAAACCACCATCACCAATTCTCCACCAAATTTTCAAGCTTTTTCTTAAAGGAAAACCAAAAAAAAAAAAAAAAAACTAACTCCAACCATTGTTCTTTCATTCTCTATCTTTGTTTTGCTTGGAAGTTTCAAGGAATTCAAGGAATTTTGGCAAGAAGGATTCAAGTACTTCATCCATAAGAGGTAACAAGTTGGTTTGTTTAGTTTTATGGTTAATTTAGATGATTTAGATGATGAATTAGATGGGTTTTGTGTTTGATTGCATCAATTGATACATTTGAACACTTTTCCTTAATTTCCAAACCCTAGCCTAAGATGTTTGTTTTAGCTATGTGATTTTGTATTGGTTTATATTCTTTAAGCTTAGAATATGTTAATTGGAGGCTAATGGATGAATAATTTGTGATTAGTTTGTTGTAGAAAATCAAGATTGCTATAGTTGTGAGTTTTGCCTCCTTTGAAGCAATAGGTGGGAAATCAATTTTCCAAGGCTATTTGAAGTGTTAGGTGAGTTTAATATGCATCAAATTACATGTCCTAAGTATTAAAATGTTGATTGGAAACCTATATTGAAAGTTCTATTTTGGCCGAACCAACTTGCACTATTCATTCCTTTGATTTTTGCTTGTTTTTCCTTTGAATTCATAAGCCAATTTGATTCTTTTGATTGTGTTTATTGTTGGTAACTTGATGCCTATTATGTAGCCTTGATTGTAAGTTATTGATGTGTATTGGGGCAATGTTGGAGTTGCATCAAAACCTTGCCAAATTATCTATCTTTTAGTACACACCAAGTGTTTGATGAAATGCCTAGTTCATTTTGTCATAGGCCTATCACTTGTTCATCCATAGGCCTACCATTTAAATGCCATTGTTGCCAGCGATATTAGTATGCCAATTGTGCCAACCTTTTGATTATGTTTGATCAACCTATGTTTCATTCCATTGTTAATTGTCAAACCTATTACCATTGTATATCTACTTGTTATTGTCATTCTATTGTTAAATTACAACTTGAATTGATTGATATTGAGATATGGATACTTGGCGATGCCATTGTTATATAATGGTATCTAATGACTTGTATCATACTTTTATTGACTCTGATGTGGTTTGAAAGAGCTACCACTCTAACAGGGTAGTGGGTACATATTATCGGCAATGTGCACATTGTTTATAGATATCCTAGCTGGGAAGGGTTTACGGTCCTAGCCATAAGACCTGATCAGTCTTATGTATATTGATATGAGATTGATTATGTGTTTTACACATATTCTATGCGTTTTATGGCTCTGTATTTGTCGTACCCATCTTATATACTTCCATCGATATGAGTATTGTCGTTACTGTCATTTCCCTGTATTTGATTCTGTATTCTGATTTTATTAAGCAAACTGTCTTTATTATTTCCTCGGCTTATCTCTTATTGATGATCCAAATTACTTTTTTTGGCGATGCATATTAGATTTACTGAGTATCTTATATCCTCACTCATTTCCTTGTTTCCCCTTTCCAAGTACAGAGTAGGTAGCAGAATCCCGACTCTTGACACTCTGTGAATTTCTGCATTATTGATAGAAATGTAATTATATTAAATATAGTATATTTTGTATGTTCATGATCTAGCTGCTCCATGGATTATGTATGGGTTAGTTAGTTTATACATATATGTATGACATATTGTGGAGTATGAGTAATGATATAGCATGTTTGATGAATGTCACAGCCAACTGCACTAATTATAAAATGACAAAATGAATAGTAAATAAGTAAATTGATTAATAAATTGATAGTTATAGATAATTGCATGTGATACTGGGTTCTATGGGTGCCGGTCGCCATTGGCATCTCTTGCATCCTAGGACCATCGCGATCCAAAATCGGGTCGTGACAGAGCCGGTATCAGAGCATAGGTTATAGATGAATAGTAACTGGATTACAGAGAAATAGGAACCAAGTATAGTATGGGTAGAGTTAAGGAAACCATGGAGCATAGGAATTCCTGTATCGTCTTTTGCTATATTCATCTAATATGTGTTAGTATTCTGCGTTTCTGTAATATACTGAGTATGTGTTCTATTTTCTGACAGTTTACAAAGATGTTCAACAATAGGGACAGGGATACCAGAGAGGCAGAGGTAGCCTTTAACAAGTCTCTAGTCAGTGAGTATTTAGTTTCAGAGGGTCCATCCAGATCTCGATGGACTACAGAGGATACAGAGAGGGGTGATTACCTCTGGAGATTAAAGATGATGAGAGAGATGATGAAGTTGCGTTGGAAATTAACAGATTTGAGGCGGGAACATCAAAATATACTGCCACCTCCAGCTCCAGCAGCAATGCCACCCTCTGTTACACCGGATGCAGTGCTAGTTGCACCAACTACAGTACAGTCAGTTGTGGTTCCTGGCAAAACCTATTGTACAGGGAAGCCGCCGAGTTATAGATGAGGGCGGAGTATCTATATTTAGCTTTCTGAAGCTAAATTTGCCAGAGTTCAAGGGCGATAGAGGCGATAAGCCAGTTGATTTTCTTGAGGAGGTTGTTAGGAGACTACCTTGTTATGAAATCAGGGCAGTAGAGCTAGTAGGATTGTTGCTGAAGGGGAAAGCCTGGACATAGTTTTCTTGACAGATGGAGCTTAGACTGTATGGTGAGCATCCTCCTACCTGGGCTAAGTTCAGATAGGGGCTGATAGATGAGTTCCTGACAGAAGGGGTGAAGACTAGGAACTTGATACAGTTTGAACAGCTTGAGCAGGGAAATAGGTCAGTAGAGGAGTATGCAAAGTAGTTTATCAGACTGAGTAGGTATGCCACTCAGATTGCTCCTACTGAGGCAGATTTGAATAATAGATTCAGGAAGGGTTTACATGCTTTACTTCACAATGCTCTTCTGTCTACAGAGTTCACATCTCTGACTATTGTTATCGACAAGGCTAATCAGATGGAAGAGAAATACAAGTCAGAGAGAGCAAAGAGGGATCAGAAGAGGAAAAGAGGACCTGAGTCACAGGACAGGAGCGGAGAGAGCAGCTCTCAGCCTAGACAGAATGAGCCAGTGCCCAGATTTGATCAAAAATCCCAGTCTGGCAGTTAGAGGAGGAGGACACAGAGTAGGGGACCTCCAATACAGTCAACACCTGCATATTCCCAGGGTTCTTCTAGACTTATTGCATGGATGCCCAGTGTGCCTATTTGTAGTTTCTGTGGTAGAAGGCATGGAGAGGAGTGCCAACATCAGATGGGTGCCTGCCTGAAATGTGGGCAGCATGGTCACTTTATTAGCAGATGTCCTTTATGGGGCAATTAGTAGCCATCTGCTTCAGTTTCTTAGCCTGCAGTACAAATGAGCTAGAATGTGGTCAGAGAGGCTTCTAGTAGGGGCAGAGGCAGACGACAGGCTCTGAGCAGCAGTCAGGCTCCAGCAGGTAGAGGTCAGGGGCGAGTCTTTGCCGTCAACACACAGGAGGCACAAAGATCAGATTATGTGATTACATGTACTATTTTGATTCAGAATGAAATTGCTAATGCCTTTTTTGATTATGGTGATACGTATTCCTTTGTTTCACCACAATTTGCACCTAAATTAAATAAGGAGAGACAATTATTGAGTGTGCCTCTAGAGATAGCTACACCTATGGGGACAAATATAGAAGTGGATTATTATTATCCTAATTGTGTGATTGAGATTGATGATAACATTTTGCGTACTAATTTGATCAAACTGCCTGTGTTAGAGCTAGATGTGATTATGGGCATGGATTGGCTAACGACACATCGTGCAGTTATTGACTGTTATGAAAAGAGAGTTAAATTTCAGCTTGAGGGGCAGCTAGAGTTTGAGTTTTTGGGTGATAAACATAAGTTTAGAGTCAATCTTGTTTATGCTATCCAGGCTAGAAGAATGATAGGGAAAGGCTATTCAGCATATCTGGCTCATGTAATAGATGTGTAGAAGAGTTCAGTAGAGCTTGATCGGATACCTGTAGTTCAGGAGTTTCCAGATGTTTTTCCTGAAGAATTGCCAAGATTACCCTCAGATAGGGAGATTGAGGTATATTCAGGCACTGATCCGATATCTATTTCTCTTTACAGAATGGCACCAGCATAATTGAAAGAATTAAAGGTGCAGTTACTGGAGTTGTTGGATAGAGGATTTATTAGACCGAGCAGTTTTCCATGGGGTGCTCCATTGTTGTTTGTAAAGAAGAAGGATAGCTCTCTGAGGATGTGTATAGATTATAGACAACTAAATAAGGTGACAGTTAAGAACAAATATTTGTTGCCTCGAATAGATGATCTGTTTGATCAGTTGCAGGGTGCTAGTCATTTCTCGAAGATTGATTCGAGATCTGGGTATCACCAGTTAAAAATTAAGAAGGGTGATGTACCTAAGACTGCATTCAGGACCCGGTATAGACATTATGAGTTCTTGGTGCTACCATTCGAGTTGACTAATGCACCGGTTGCATTTATGGATTTGATGAATAGGGTGTTTAAGCCATTTTTGGATAAGTTTGTCATAGTGTTTATTGATGACATTCTTATCTATTCTAGGAGTGAGGAGGAGCATTTGGAGCATCTGAGGATTATATTGTAGACACTTTGAGAACATCAGCTATATGCTAAATTATCTAAATATCAGTTCTGGCTAATTGAAGTATGTTTTCTTGGGCATGTGATTTGTAAAGATGGAATTAAGGTAGATCCTTAGAAGGTTAAAGCAGTTGCAAATTGTCCTCGGCCTACCAGTGTTTTTGAAGTCTATAGTTTTCTAGGGATGGCAGGATTTACAAAAGGTTTATAAAGGATTTCTCCATAATTGCTACTCCATTGACTAAACTGACTCGGAAACAGGAGCGATATCTATGGACTGATGAATGTGAGAGCAGTTTTTACACTTTGAAGTCTTTCCTCATGAGTGCCCCAATGTTAGCATTGCCATCAGAGGGTGAGAAGTATATTGTATACTGTGATGCTTCCCGTGTTGGATTGGAGTGTGTTTTAATGCAGAATCAGAGAGTGATTGCTTATGCTTCTCGACAATTAAAGAAGCATGAAGTAAACTATCCAACACATGATTTAGAGATGGCAGCTGTAGTCTTTGCACTAAAGATTTGGAGGCGTTATTTATATGGGTCTAAATGTGAAATATATACTGATCATAAGAGTTTGTAGTATATATTTCAGCTGAAGGATCTGAAGCTCCGGCAGCATTGATGGGTTGAGTTGCTTAAGGATTATGATTGTGAAATTCTTTACCATCTGGGCAAAGCTAATGTAGTAGCTGATGCACTGAGCTGGAAGTCTATGGGCAGTCTAGCTCACATCTCGGTTATTAGGAGACCATTGATCCATGAGATGGGTGAGTTAGTTGATTTGGATATGGAGTTGGATTTGGGATCCCAGGATCGTAATCATGCTCTGATAGCCTAGTTTCGGGTTAAGTAACTGTTGATTGATGATATTAAAGTGGCACAGAATAGGGATCCATACCTACTGAAGCTTAAAGGAGATGTTCAAAATGGCAAGATATTAGAGTTTACAGTAGAGGATGATGTACTAAAGTGTGGAAAGAGGATATATGTACCTGATATTGATGGGCTACAAAATCAAATTACGAGAGAAGCTCACTATTTATTATATAGCATACATCTAGGGATTACCAAAATGTATCATAATTTGAGGGATATGTATTGGTGGCCTGGTATGAAAAGAGATATAGCTCGGTTTGTCTCTAAATGCTTAGCCTATCAGCAAGTTAAGTTTGAGCATCAGAAGCCATCTGGTTTGCTTCAGGAGATCGAGTTGCTAAAGTGGAAATGGTAGCAGGTTACTATGGATTTTGTAGTCAGTTTACCGAGGACTATGTGGGGTTATGACTCCATATGGGTTATTGTAGATCGATTGACGAAATCTGCTCATTTTCTAGAAGTTAAGACCAGCTACTCTGCAGCTTAGTATGCACAGTTATATATGGATAAAATTGTGCGACTTTATGGAGTTCCATTGATGATCATTTCGGATAAAGATACACAGTTTACTTCTCGATTTTGGCAGAAGTTCTAGGAGGCTATGGGTACTCAGTTATGGTTCAGTACTACTTTCCATCCACAGACCGATGGACAGTCAGAGAGGACAATCTAGACATTGAAAGATATGCTTCGGTTGTGTGTTCTAGATTTTAAAGGTAATTGGGATCAGTATCTGCCGTTGATTGAATTCTCTTACAACAATAGTTACCATTCTTCTATCGGAATGGCTTCATATGAAGCACTGTATAGTAGGAAGTGTAGATCTTCATTATTGTGAACACTGGTTTTTCGTACCCCTCGGACTCGTGCCAAGCTGACTAGCACACATCGGAACCAAGCCAGCACTCTAACAGACTCAGAACCGCGTCCGATCAGAATCGGACCTAGGCTACCACCCTCAAGGAAGGGCGGTGCCGCTGTCTTTAGGAGGCGGTGCCGCTGCCCGCCCCCTTGGGCGATACCGCCATGGCACTTCGTGCCACTTTCTAGCTGTCGCCCCCCTTCTCAGCCAGTGTCGCCAAAGGCTATGGCGGCGCCACCGCCCCCCTTCGGTGGCAGCCGTTTGCCTATAAATATAAGGCCTTTCCTTCATAATTCACACAGCCCGAAATCACTTAAAGCTGAATTTTCCTTCTCAGATTTCATCTATTCTCCCTTATATACCGATTTCTTCTTATTTCTTTAATTCTTTTTGAGTTAAAAGAATAATCAATTCGAGGCGAGTGGAGCCCAAATTTCTTTAGTTCTCTTTGAGCTAAAGAAGGACCAAATTTGGAGTGCGTGGAGCCTCAAAATTATTTCTAACAAAATCACTCTGTTGATTTGCTTGTTTTAAATTAGCAGATAAAAGACCATCAGACTATCTTCCCGGGCCTCAACCAATCCCCAGTGGAACTCTGAGCTGGGCTAGCAATCATACTGCCATCAATCCAACCACCGATCCAAGGTGGAACTCCGAGCCAGGCTTTCAATTAGACCACCATCAATCCAACCACCGATCTAAGGTGAAACTCTAATCCGGGCTAGCAATCGGACTGCCGCCTCCTAAAGAGCAAAGGAGTAGGTATCGTCTCCTAACTTTCCCTATTTTTGATAGATCATCAAAATAGGCAAATCTCCTTTATTTTGGTAGAGCATCAAAATAAAGAACCAAAACATGATAAGTTGGGCATAAATCAACCCTCCTTCGCAAGAAGGGAGAACTGCATGGGTTTTGATTCCCATTCAACGGGATATGCAGGCAAGCTATGTAAGAGCTTCAAACCCAAAGATGTTAAAAACCATCTCTTTTCTATTAATTGCTTAATTAATTGCTTTATTAAATGTATTATTTGGGGAATGTGTGATCGACCTAGAACCCATAAGGGCTAGAGTCGATGTCCCATATTTTGAGATTTCTGAATTGTAATAATTTAATTTACCACTCTCTAAAATTGTTGTATCGCTTTCATCTATTCATTAAATTGCTCATGCATTTATATATCTCATCCTTTAAACTGCTCATGAAAATGCTTTAAATCAACGTTAAAATAAGAAGCCAAGTTCAACCGAAAATCTACTCCCTGAATCCTCTTTGGTTTCGAAGACTAGTGCACTTATTTTTCCTTTGGGATAAAATTGGAGTCAAATTGTGTTTTTACCTTAAATTTTCCCAATAAAATAACTTAAGGTGGCAACTTCAAAACATAAAAAATCATTTTCAATAAAAGGGTGCTAAGGTCACCTGTCGATCTGTGAGAAATCGTTCCCTAAAAATGAGAGCATTCCCGATCCCTTTGGATCCATGCGGGGCGGGGGCGGTGCTCGAGCGAGGCCTCACAGCTGGCGACTCCGCTGGGGACTCACTTTTTCAAAAGCTAAAGAGGACTACCAATTGGTTGAAAATCTTTTTCTAAAAACTTTTTACTTGGCTTTTAGTTTAACCTTGATTTTCATGCATTACTACATCACCAGTTACGAAATTCAACCTTTGGATAGCGAGTAACATTGATCCAACAACTCTCTTTGAGTATGTTAGGAGATAGCAAAAGCATCCACCACGCGATGCATCTTCAAATCCTTTTTAAAGTGTAACGAGCAATCGTACTTTTGGACCCATGCGAAACTCATTGTGTCACATGTGGTTAGGTATGTTCACTGCTCTAGTGTGACGGGTATCCTTTAAACCAAACCACCTAGCCTTCATGTAATGAAAGTTAGACCCTGGACCTTAGGGCCCATGAGCCATCATAATGTTAAACTGTCATCATGAACCAATTTTTTCATATATAACCATGCATACATGCACACCCATGCATTCATACATTTGTGAACTAAGAACCAAAGAAGTCGATAGTCAAGCCATAACCCACAAACTCTCAAAACCTCACCTAGATTAGGTCCCTTTTTTCCATCTTTGCTTAGGTTTTGTTTGGATCACCATGACCTGATTTGGGGTATTTTCTTTTCGAAGGTACCGATGGAGGGCACAGTACCCGGTATGGAAGCCATAGAAACACTTCTAGCAACCTTGCTCAAGAAACAAGAGGATAATTTCCATATTGCTCTTGACCATGCCCTTGATACACAACCCCAGTCTACCCTCACTGAGGTGAAAACAATGATGGGTAAAGGATCAAATACCCATCAAGCCAATGCTCCTGATGCATCTTTATCCCTTCGGCCTAGTCCTATTGTTGATCTGACAAATAGTGGGAAAGCTCCAGAAGTTGTTATTCCCCCGGTTACCAATCTGCATAGCCTAACATCTCTATCCTCCTCCCTGAATCTTTTTCGTGGAGAAGAAAGCTCCAACCCAACCGAAATGAAGAAATTAATGGAAAAATATGAAGTTATGGAAAGGCTTCTTAAAAACATTAAGAAGCATGAGGATCTCATTCATGTTGATGCTCTTACTTTTTTTCCAGATGCTAGGGTTCCTCCAAAGTTCAAGATGCCTAGCATGGATAAATTTGACTGCACCACCTACCCAAAGACCTATTTAAAATATATGTGGGAGCCATGAACCCGTTAGGGGTGGACAGTGAGCTCCTGGCTCAATTGTTCCAATAGTCACTCACAGGGGTTGCAATGAGATGGTTTGTTGATTTAGACTCTAATTTTAATAAAAGTTGGGATGATATTTGCAATGCCTTTATCAAACAATATCATTACGATCTCGAGGTGGACATCATTCGAAGGGATTTGGAAACCACCAAACAGCAACAAAGGGAGTCTTTCTTCCTTTTCCTCACGAGATGGAGGGCTACAGCAGCCCAAATGATGAACAGGCCCACTAAGCAAGAGCAGATTAATATAATCATTAAGAATCTCCTTCCAAGTTATCAGACTTGCCTCCAAACCCAGTACTTGCCAGATTTTAAAGCTCTTATTGCCACTGCTTCAAAAATAGAGGATTTGATCCAAAATGGGCAAATTAAAAAAGAGTCCTCTGGTTCAAGGTATAGGAAAAACACTTATCATGGCCACAATACTCCCTCCAATCAGAAAGGTGGGGAACTTGCTGCTATTTCTAATCATCCTACTATAAGACTTGAAAGGAGAGCTTTCACAGATTTGGGTATGCCTTTGATTTTGGTGTACAAAAAGGCTTTGGAATCGAATATGCTTAAGCCTCTAGAACCCAGAGCACCTCCAAACCCTTATCTTAGAGGTTGGAATGCAAATGAGTATTGTGAGTATCATCAAGGTACGGGGCACAAAACAAAAATGTACAAAACCTTGAAACACAAAATCCAAGACCTGGTGGACAGTTGAGATATAATCCCACCAAGAGCTAGACCTAATATCACTACTAATCGTCTCCCGAACCATCAGGCCAATGTTAATGTTCTTCACTCTTATGACTCAGAACTTGATTTGATCTCTTTGATTCGATCAAGTGGAGGTTGTTGTTGCGTCCTATACCTCAATGATGTTGTGAAAGAAATAGATGCAATGACCCGAAGTGGGAGACCCTACCAGCTGGGTTCATCAGTTCAACAGCCTGTTCAGCATGTCCCCCCTTCTATGGAAAAGATAAACCATGAGCTCGAAGAGGATGTTATCCTAAAGCAATTGAAGAAAACCCAAGCCAGCATTTCTATTTGGAGTCTCATCCAGTTAACCTTTCCACATCGCCAAGCTCTTTGCAAGGCGTTAAATCAATGCCAAGCTCCAATCAACATTTCTCCTGAGACCTTAGTTGCCTCACTCACTAGCTCAACCAAGGTGGCTTCTATCTCCTTCATCGACCAGGATTTACCTAAAGAAGGAAAAAATCACAATCATGCACTGTATGTAACCGTGATGACCCAAGGGAAGACAGTCCCGATGGTTTTAATAGATAATGGATCGGCTGTGAATGTTTGCCCATTAAAAGTTACAAGTTATTTGGGCTTGGAAGCTATAGATTTTACCTCCTCTGACCAGATTGTAAGGGCATATGATAACACTAGGAGAGAAGTTTTGGGTGTGGTGACTCTTGATGTGACAGTCGGACCAATTACTATTCCAATCCCTTTCCAAGTGATTAATGTCCCTGTTTGTTTTAATCTCCTCCTCGGAAGACCTCGGATCCATAAAGTAAGAGCAGTCCCATCCTCTCTGCATCAACTACTTAAAATGCCTTACGGGGATGCTGTGATAACTATTAAGGGCGACATATATGGTAAAAGTGAGGTTCCTAGCTCTGCACCCATTCTGGGAATTCAGCTCGAGTCGAACATTGTCCCCTTGTCTAGTTTTTCTTTTGACACCATCCAATTGAACAAGAAGGAGGTAAAGAGTTAGTCCCCTTTGATTTCGATCTTTTCGAAAATATAGTTGTGGCTAACATTTTGAATAAAATGAACTACTTCTCTGGTTTAGGTCTCGGGAGGAACCAGCAAGGAATAATATCTTTCAACGAGTATCCAGTAGCCAACCCACCTTTTGGACTTGGTTACAAGCCTACCGAAGAGGATTTAAAGGAGGTTAAGGTGAGAGCCAAAAGGAGAGCTGAGTCTAAAAGGAGAGGTGAGGTTTTTGATTGGCAAATGCGCCCTTATTTCAAAACTTGGAATGGGTATTTTGTAAAAGAAGGGGAAGATTTTCCTTTTTGTGGTTTTGCTGAACCATGGTTTTGCCCTATAACTAAAAAGCTAATCCCAGGTTTTGAAATTTTCTTTGATATCAGGCTCAATTTGGAGGATTATAAGCCCATCTACCTAGTAGAGCAGGATTGTGAGGAAAACATAGAGGCTACTCTCTTTAAGCAAGTCCTCATGATTGGAGATGAATTGGAATCAGACCCCACCAAACTTATCCATTCAACCTTGGCTGCACTTGACAATTGGCACATTGAGAAGCTTCCTAGCTTTGATGTTTTGTTTTCTTTCCCTACCAAGTACGAGTCAGAGTCTGTAGAATTTGTTTCTTCTTTTTCTTCTATGAAGTCTATAAAGGATCTTCCTGGTCCTTCTTTTCATTTAGATGTAGTACATGAGGACAAAGCTTTTGATAGTAATAAAACATTCCAATTTTCCTTGTATATTCTTGAGTCTTTTTTTCCCTCTCCATGAATTCAATTTAAAAAAGGCATCAAAAGAAAAAGAAATAAATGAAATAAAATAACAAAATAAAGAATCAATAAATGTGGGCACAGATGATAAATTGAAATTAACATTTATTGCATCATCATTCCATGATAAAGTTTCTTTAATCAAGATTGTTCAAGAATTTTTAGACTGTTTCGATTGGGAACCTGAAGATATGATGGGTGTCGATCCAAGCATAGTGGTCCACAAGATTCCAACTTATAAGAATGTGAAGCCTGTAAAGCAGAAGTTAAGTAGGATGAAGATGGAATGGTCTCTCAAGATCAAAGAAGAGGTCACCAGGTTATTGAAGAACGGTTTCATTGAACCCGTCACTTACCTTTCATGGCTGGCCAACATAGTGCCTGTGCCCAAAAAAGGATGGCAAAGTTAGAATATGTGTGGATTACAGGGATCTGAACACAGCTTGTCGAAAAGATGATTTTCCTGTACCCCACATAGACTTATTGGTTGACCGCATGGCCGAATTTGAGGTAGTCTCTTTGACTGATCTGTATGCGGGATATAATCAAATATAAGTCTATCCACTTGACAAGGAAAAGACAGTTTTTATGACAGAATGGGGCATCTACTGCTACAAGGTCATGCCTTTTGGTTTAAAGAATGCCAGGGCAACATATCAGAGAATGGCTACAGCTATCTTTCATGACATGATTCACAAAGATGTGGAAGTGTACATTGACGACATGGTTATCAAGTCCAAAACAACAGAAGGACACATAGATGCATTAAGGCATTTCTTCCTTAGGTTGAGACAGTACAATCTAAAGTTGAATCCGACAAAGTGTGTTTTTGGTGCATCCTCATGATTGTTTTTGGGCCACATGGTCAGTAAAAAGGGGATAAAAGTAGACCCGGCTAAGTCAAGAGCCATTCTAGAGATGCCAGCTCTAAAAACAGAGAAGGAGATCAGAGGATTTTTAGGACATTTATAGTACATCAGTCGATTCATTTCCCAACTAACTGACGTATGTGGACCTATCTTTAAGTTACTAAGGAAAGGAGTCCCTAAGGAATGGAATGATGAATGTCAGCAAGCTCTTGAAAAGATCAAGCAATACTTGCTAACCCCTCCCGTCTTACAACTGCACAGGTACGGTAAACCTTTGCTGCTATACCTTTCTGTGACCAAAGAAGCTATGGGGGCAATGCTCGCTCAGAAGGCTGTGAGTTCGCATAAGGAAAATGCCATCTACTATTTGAGTAAGCGCATGCTTGCTCATGAGCTCAAGTACAATTAGATTGGACAATTATGTCTTGCTTTGGTATGGGTATGCCATAAACTACAACATTATTTGGGTTCATACACTATGTATGTCCTCGCTGACAAGAGCCCCTTGAAATTCCTTATGGAGAGGCTGGTTTTTTACAGCAAGATGGCACGATGGTTGGCAGTTCTAGCAGCTTTCGATCTCAAATATGTTCAAATGAAGGCTATCAAAGGAAGTGTGATAGCTGACCAATTAGCTGCTGCGCCAGTAGATGGCGAATCATTTGAACCTGAGTTTCCGGATGAGGACATCATGGAGTTGCAACCTGAAGTCTGGAAGTTATATTTTGATGGAGCATCCAATAGCAAAGGGTATGGTGCTGGAATTGTACTTGTCACACTCGATGGGTATTATTTACCCATGGCCATTAAAATAGCATTTGAGGTGACAAATAATGAAGCAGAATACGAAGCTTGCATATATGGTTTAGAGGTAGCCACCAATATGAGAATAGATTACTTAGAGGTCTACGGGGACTCTAATTTGATTGTTTCACAAGCTTTGGGAAAATAGAAGATACGAGAAGAGAGTTTAGTTCCTTACTATCAACATATAGCTGATCTAGCAGAAAGTTTTCATGAATTATCTTTCCATTATTTACCTCGAGCTAAGAATCAGTTCGCCGATGCTCTGGTAACTTTGGCCTCTATGATTGACATGGTAGGAAATGAAATTGTATGACCTGTGGTTATCGAAGTACGAAGGCG
Organism: Aleurites moluccanus; assembly: GCA_948193065.1. Taxonomy (NCBI): domain Eukaryota; kingdom Viridiplantae; phylum Streptophyta; class Magnoliopsida; order Malpighiales; family Euphorbiaceae; genus Aleurites; species Aleurites moluccanus. Next base: position 10,647 of record CANXYC010899982.1, on the reverse strand, counting down.
ACCAGGTTATAACACATCATGCATGCAAGTCCAGTTAGCCGATGGCAAGCCATGGTATTGGGACATATTCAATCTTCTAAAGAATGACTAGTAACCGAAAGGGGCCTCCAAATCAGATCAGAGGACCCTATTGTACTTGGCCAGCAATTTCATACCAAATGGTGATGTGTTGTATAGAAGAGCATGGGATAGCATCCACCTCAGATGTGTGATGGAAGAGGAAGCTCAATAGGTCATGGAATGGGTGCATAGTGGCGAGGAAGGCCCGCACATGAATGGTTTTATGTTAGCCAGAAAAATCATGAATCTAGGGTATTTTTGGCTCACAATGAACGGAGATTGTGCTAAGTTTGTACAAAGATGTCACAAATGCCAGATATTTTCCAAGCTTCAGAAGCAACCTCCTATCCCGTTGCATTCGACTGCAACTCCCTGGCCTTTTGCTATATGGGGTATTGATGTTATAGGACGCATCAGTCCTAAATCTTCAAATGGACATGAGTATATTCTGGTGGCAATAGATTACTTCACAAAATGAGTAGAAGCAACCTCTTACCACATGTTGAATTCTAAGACAGTAGCACACTTTATCCAAACTAACATCATTTGTCGGTTTGGACTACCTTTTGAGATAGTCACAGATAATGGTTCCCATTTCCAAAAGGAAATAGCAAGTCTACTCAAGAGGGAAAAGATTTAGAATCATCGGTCTTCACCTTATCGCCCTCAAACTAATTGGGCAGTCGAGACAGTGAATAAAACCATTAAGTCAATTTTGCAGAAGTTGATTATTAATCATAGAGGCTGGCATGAATGCCTCCCATTTGAATTATGGGGATACAGAACCTCCATACGCATGCCGATAGGGGCAACTCCATATTCCCTGGTGTACGGGATGGAAGTGGTGCTTCCAGTTGAAGTGCAAATCCACTCTGTGAGGGTTATGCAAGAAAACCAGTTGAGTGAAACGGAATGGATTAAAGGATACCATGACCAGTTGAACACTATTGATGAGAAAAGGATGGATGCACTCTATCGAATCCAAGGATATCAGCAAAGACTTTCTCGTCATTTCAATAAAAGGGTATCTGATAGGGGATTAGAAGAAGGCAACTTAGTGCTATAGGAAATCAGAGCTCCTGTGCATGATCCAAGAGGGAAGTTCCGACCAAACTGGGTCGGCTCATATGTGCTCAAAAAGATTCTGTCTGGCGGAGGTGTCATACTCATAGATTTGGATGGGAATGAATTCTCAAATCCTTGTAATCTTGATCAACTTAAAAGATACTTCGTGTAATTTCCATTTCATGTTGCATTATATGAACAGAACTATGAGGACCTGATTCTCCCAAAAGAAAATTTGGTGTGCAAAAAAAATATATGTGCAAATGGAGATATATAGGCAACCCACTTTGGGTACGGTCCAAAGCATAATAAAATTGTCATTTTTTACCTAGATTAATTGGTTTGTGGTCGCTAAGTTGAAAACCTGAATAAGGAGGCTTAGGCAAAAATTAGAACAGCTCAACGAGTTGAAAACTCGAAAGGGCGGCTCGGGCAAAAATTAAGCAATAAATAAAAAATGATGATGAAAAATGAAATGAATAATAAAAGTTAAAAAAAAGTAGAAGAGAAAGCCTCATTTTGAATTGGGTTTCATGAGTCAGTCTATTCTTTCTATGTCCAGTTTCATTAAATTCCGTCTTGTCTCATTCTGTTAGAGTCAAAGTAGCAAAAATTCCTTTATATTTCATTCAAAAGAGTTCATATTTTCAAAACAAACAAAAAGTCTAAAATAAGATCGAAAAAGATAGAGTGCAGAGTCTAAATCTGTCTTCTCATAGGATGCATATCCCCTGAGTCATCAGAATCACTGTTTTCAGTCACAGGTGAATCTGGTCCAACCTTTTTCTCCAACTCACCCTGCATCACCTCAGTGTCCTTCGGTCTCATCACCGCATCTATCTCAGTATCTCCATCCTCTATGTTTGATTCCAACTCTGTGATTAAGGCTACTTGCTTGATCTTCTTAATAGGCCAAACTTCTTGGATGAACCAAGAATCATAATCCACCAGCTTGCTTGATAAGCCGATAGGGCGTACAAAGCACATTGTCCGCCTCCAACCATTCATTATGGCCTGAGAAATAGGACCAGTAATCAAAGATGAAGGGTAAACAACTCCATCTGTTGGGGTGCCTTAGGGTTGACCCATCTGCCTCAAGACTCTCATGCCCTGATAGAATGAAGTCATAGAAATACCTAGCAGGTAAACCATCTTGTACCCATAGCTCATCGTGACAAATGAGTCAATTCCGTACCAAGGGCAGTACCAAAGCAAAACTACAAAATCCAGCTCTAAAACCCAGGAGGTCCACTCCTTTTCTGAACCAAAGCGGATTAGAGCCCTCCTCATGCGGTATTGTGCAGCTGAATAGGGCATCCTATCTGGAGGAGCCACCACCTGCAGATGATCTTTAAGCCAAGCCTGGAAGAGAAATAAGAGGGTTGAAAAGAAATAAAAAATGTGCGAGGAGGAAGTACAAGACATTTTTACCTACAAAATGACTGGGCTAACAAACCAAGGCCCCTCAACCCTATAGCTTCCATCCAAGCTATGCAGGGTCTCTGCCAAAATCAGACTAGCAATAGTGCACCCTCGCTCCATCTGAGCAACCAGTTCCACCACTCAAACATCTCCCCAGCCAGGTGAGCTAAATAATAGGCATCCAACAATCAAACACAAAACCAAGGCTATCATCCTGTGTTTTTGTCTCACAGTATCCCTTGTATCTTCTGGATATTGAAACTCAGCTGTGGCTGCAGTAAGATTGATTTGGTCTCCTATGACCATAGAGCTAGCAAGCTCTTGTCCCAATCCTAGGAGCCTCTTGAAAGAGCGAAAGTATCTGACCCAGTATTCGGGGATAGCTAGAGTAGCATTCAGATTACTTCCAAGGATAGCATTGAGTTCCTCGAAAGTGGGGCACATTTCCTCCATGCTCATCCCAAATCGGAACACATGATCAACAGGATCCCAAAACGTCAGACAGGCCTTCAGAAAATCCCAATCCACTTTCACACCTCTCAAAGTTAGAACAGAATTGATCCCATACTTGCCCAAATTAATCTTTTCAACTTTGTCTAGGTTTTTGGTCCATAAAAACATCTAATGACTGTAGTAAGGTTCCATGGGAAGTTTGAGTGAAAAAAGAGGCAGAATGACTTTTGAGAGGGAATAGGGCCCTATTTATAGAAAAAATAACCCCAATTTAGCTTGGACGCGCAGGCTAGGGTGGTGCCGCCACCTAGTGTGGGCGCCGCCGCCATAGCCTTTGGCGGCACTGCCCCTTACTGGTGGCTGTACTGCCAAGCTCCAAAATAGTGCCACGGTGGCACCGCCTCTTCATCCTGGTGGCAACACCCTTTTCCTACAGAATCTTTTGAGAAATTTTCATTTTTTGGGGTTTTCCGAGAATTTTTAAGACATTTTCAAAATCCCTTGGCATTTTTAGGCATTTTAATGCATTCAGGCTTAAAATAGCATTACATAACATTTTTAGTCTGCATTCATAACATGGGTAATCAACTAAAATATCATAAATACATGCATACATAAAGCATCCATCATTCGTACATCATTGTTCATAAATAAGCATAAACAGAACAATGCCAAAAGAAAAGTGCTAAAAAAGGCCACTAGTCTCTCCGACGATGCCGACGGGGGTCCTCTGGTTGACGAGGTGGGTTAGCCTGAATATCAAGTCGAGTCAGCATGCTCGACAGAGCTAACTCCATTCTGCATCCCACGCGATAGGTGTGACGAATCCATTCCATGTTAACCTGCAGAAAGAAAAGCCAAAAGCTTAAGGATCATTTCCGAAAGCAAGGCTAAGAGGTATTGCAAGCTTAAGGATCATTTCTGAAAGCAAAACCAAGAAAAAGAACATGAACATACCTTAATGTTTTTAGGTAGCTTTGGTACAAGAGGATGGACTGCATTCGGAAGACGGTATGATTGCAACTCGCCATGAGCGCTGGTGTAGAAGATATTTTCTGATATCCAGAAGTTAGAGCCCAAAGTGACCTAATCAAGATCATTCCGCGTCCTAGGAGTAACACTAGGGTCAGTTGAAGGAGGGTCTCTTGATGTACCCACGCTTTGAGCCTGACTTTGACGAACAACAGAAGTTCCAACAGAGCTAGACGAACGTCTTAATCACTGACATGGATCACCAATAGGTCCTATCAGCCGAGTGCGATAGAATAGCACATAATTATCTTGATAAGTCATATACAGTATGGGAAGACCAGTATAGGCCTCATTAGGGGCATGGATGTCCATATTCCACCTCATGTCCACCTGTCGATAGTTTGAACTCGGACTCTCTCTCCCAGGTAATACAGCTTGTTGTGTGGAGAGCAAAGTAAAAGTCGAGAACAAGCCAGTGTGGCGCTTGGATCAAGTTCTACTGGCATTAGCTGCATCCTATCCATATAAGGTTTCGTCACAACCTGCAAAAGGATTATGGTAAGTATAAACCAGGAAATGTGAATGAGGTAAAGTCACAAGATACCTGAAAGGTGTCGAGGTTGCTAAAAGCTGCTTGGATAGTCCTGAACTCATGTATACCAGGGCCGGTCCAATTTTCCCTATTCCACCAAATACCAGCCGGGAAGACATCCGACCTAGGGTTGTTGAGAATGGGAGCCAGCATTGGAAAATACTCATAAGCTTAGACTTGTTTCAAGCATTGAAGACAGAGAAAGTCAGAAAGACTTAGCAGAAGTTTAGAAGAAGTATAGAGAGTACCTCTCAGTTCATAATTTACAAAGGGTGTAGAGGGTGCCTTTTCGGTTTAACAAAGGATGCAGAGAGCATTCCTCCTAAATGAAGTGAGTCCCGCCATAGGAAATGAAAGCTCCCCGAGACAAGTCGCACATCTCCCGGTACATGGTGCTCAGAATGGCGCCAGCCCAGTCACATCCACCAAGTTGAGTCGCATCTATCAAACTCGGCAAAATGTTTAGATTAACAGTATCTCGACTGGTGTGCCCAAATGTACATTCCGCTAGAATCAACATCATCAACCTAGCTATAATTTCAATATCGAATAGCATATTAGTGAATGGCTCTATATTTCTCAGCCGAGCCTGAAGCCAAGTGTGAGGTATCGATATACGATCTCGGGGTAGATCCTGAACTATGAGCTGAATCATATATACAGGAGTGAAGGAAACCCTCCAATCAGTGCAATAATCTAGATGACGGGTCCCAAAGTGCACTCCGATCAGCATTGATAGATCAAACGGGGTAACAGTCAACTCTCCGCATGGAAAATGGAAAGTGTTGGTCGTATCCCACCACCGCTCAATCAGAGCCTTGAGCAAGGCTACATTACTCTCAGGGTTCATTTTGACCCTCAAGAAGGACATAAAACTAGTAGGCTCCAACAGGGACTTTATTGGAGATTTGACTGATAGAGCATCAGCTAGATAAGCCAAGTTTGATCTGGCGCCCCTATTTCGAAGTGCAGTGCTCTTTCAAGCAAAGGAATTCACTCGGTAAAAAAAAAAAATTAATTTTGGGAAAATACCTCAATTCTACTGTCCCATGAGACGTGCTGTTCTGGTTCTTGGAGCAGATTTTTCGGGTCAGGATTGTCCCACGGCGCCTCATAGCCATATCGTCTCCTACTGCTAGTAGCACTTCCAAAGTGTGAAGCCATGAAGAAAGAGTAAAAAATATATCTAGAGAGAAAAGCTAGAAAGAGAGAGTAAAAAATATATCTAGAGAGAAAAGCTAGAAGGAGAGAGTAAAAAAATATATCTAGAGAGAAAAGCTAGAAGGAGAGAGTAAAAAAATATATCTAGAGAGAAAAGCTAGAAAGAGAGTAAAAAAAAATTTTCTAGAGAGAAAAGCTAGAGAGAGAGAGAGAGAGAGAAGTGAAAATGAGAGTGAAGGGAATGAGAAAACCTCACCCCTACTTATAGATTTCAAGAATCTTAAAAATGACCATCATGTCCCCTGCCGCAGGTAAACACAAGGTAACTTGCATTTTCGAAGCAGTTCAAGTTAGAATAAAGTGTCGATAGTTTCGCTGTTTTTGCATGATTTTTCTCTATCCATCTACCTATCATTTGCCCAAATTAGACCTGGGATGCTTCTGTAATTCAGAAAATAACAGAAATAAAAAAAATCAAAAAAATTGAAAGCTGTCCGAAGTATGGCAGATTACACTCACATGCCTCAAGATCTCTCAAGATGCGATCAGAATGCATTTCTTTTGTTCCAAGAAGACAGAAATAGCCCGATTCACCTACATCACGTCTGTCATCCAGAATGGACAACCGTGATGGGGGAAGCTGTGAACACTATTTTTTCGCACCCCTTGGACTCGTGTCAAGCCGACTGGCACTCACCGAAACCAAGCCTGCACTTGGATGGACTCAGAATCACGTTCGATCAAAATCGGACCCGGGCTACCACTCTCAGGGCAGGGTGGTGCCGCCCTCCTACCGGCCCTCTTGGGCGATACCACCGTGGCACTTCGTGCCACTTTTTGGCTGCCACCTCCCTTCTCAGCCCGTGCCACCGCCCCCCTTCGGTGGCAGCCCTTTGCCTATAAATATGAGGCCCCTGCTTCATAATTCATAAAGCCCGAAATCACTTGAAGTCGAATTTTCCTTCTCGGATTTCATCTATTCTCCCTTATATATCGATTTCTTCTTATTTCTTTAACTCTCTTTGAGTTAAAAGAATAATCAATTCAGGGCGAGTGGAGCTCAAATTTCCTTAGTTCTCTTTGAGCTAAAGAAGGACCAAATTTAGGGTGCGTAGAGCCTTAAAATTATTTCTAACAAAATCACTCTGTTGATTTGCTTGTTTTAAATTAGTAGATAAAAGACCATCAGACCGTCTTCCAAGGCCTCAACCAATCCTTAGTGGAACTTCGAGCTGGGCTAGCAATCAGACCGCCATCAATCCAACTACCGATCCAAGGTGAAACTCCGAGCCAGGCTAGCAATCAGACCACCATCAATCTAACCACCAATCCAAGGTGAAACTCCAATCCGGGCTAGCAATTAGATCGCCGCGTCCTAAAGAGCAAAGAAGCAGGTATCGTCTCCTAACTTTCCCTATTTCTGATAGAGCATCAAAATAGGCAAATCTCCTTTATTTTGGTAGAACATCAAAATAAAGAATCAAAACATGATAAGTTGGGCATAAATCAACCCTCCTTCGCAAGAAGGAAAAACTGTGTGGGTTTTGATTCCCATTCAATGGGATACGCAAGCAAGATATCTAAGAGCTTCAAACCCAAAGATGTTAAAAACCATCTCTTTTCTATTAATTGCTTTATTAAATGTATTATTTGGGGGAATATGTGATCTACCTAGAACCCATAAGGGTTAGAGTCAATATCTTATATTTTGAGATTTTTGAATTGTAATAATTTAATTTATCGCTCTCTAAAACTACTTTATCGCATTCATCTATTCATTAACTTGCTTATGCATTTATATATCTCATCCTTTCAACTGCTCATAAAAACGCTTTAAATCAATGTTAAAATTAGAAGCCAAGTTCAACCGAAAACCTAGTCCCTGAATCCTCTTTGGTTTCAAAGACTAGTGTACTTATTTTCCTTTGGGATAAAATTGAAGTCAAATTGGGTTTTTACCTTAAATTTTCCTAATAAAAATAACTTAAGGTGGCAACTTCAAAACATTAAAAATCATTTTCAATAAAAGGGTGCTAAGGTCGCCTGTCGATCTGTGAGAAATTGTTCCCTAAAAATGAGAGCATCCCCGATTCCTTTGGATCTGAACGAGGCGGGGGTGGTACTCGGGCGAGGCCTCAAAAGTATGTTAGGTAGAACCAGGGGAGAAGCAGTTAGAGGATCCAGAGTTGATTAAAGAAACTATGGAAAAGGTGCCTATTATTAGAGATAGGATGAAGACTGCTTTCAGCAGACAAAAGAGTTATGTTAATCCTAAGCCGAAGGATGTTCATTTTGCAGTTGGTGATCATGTTTTTCTTAAGATCTCACCAATAAGAGGTATCATGAGATTTGGGAAGAAAGGGAAGTTGTTACCAAGATTTATAGGTCCATTTGAGATTCTTGAGAAAATTGGCAATGTGGCCTATAGATTGACTCTTCCACCTAATTTGATCCATGTTCATCCAGTATTCCATATCTCTATGCTGAGGAAGTATGTATCTGACTCATCACACATATTGGAGATACAGGATGTTGGGGTTAATGAGGACTTGTCATAGAGGAGCTACCAGTAGAGATAGTTGATCGACAAGTTAGACAATTAGGGAATAAAGAAATCCCAATGGTGAAAGTACTTTGGAGGAATCAGTCGATGAGCAGGAGATGAAGGACAAATATTCATTTCTGTTCCTTCAATGAGGTATGTGTTTATTTAAATTCGAGGACAAATTTATTTAAAGGGGGTGGAATGTAATATCCTAGAAAGACTTATCTTATATGCATGATATAGTTCTTAATTACTGGTTTGAAATCATTGAAATAACTAGAAATAATTTTAGAGACACAGTTAGAAAAAAAATGAGATACTTTTCCGAAAATCGTCTATGTCAAAAACACTACCGAGAAAATAGTAGCTCGGTTAATAGATGAATTTTTGATTCTGATCAAGGGGTAAAAGGCCATACATATGCATGTGTAATTATGGTAAAAAGAAAGAGGTGAAAAATATTTAGGAATATTGAAAAGTAAATGATGGCAAAATCATAAATAAATAGAACTTTGAAGGGTATAGTGAAAAATGGTCTGTTTGAGTTTTAGCATGGCTCTGAAACTACTTTTATAATTAAGTATAAATAAAAATAAGCCTTTTGAATTCCCACTTTGAAATTCAATTCTCAACAGAATTGTCAGAATAAATTACAGAAGAAGTTAGGGCCAAAGTATGATTACTTGATAGTTCAAGGACCTAAATGGAATTCGCCATTAATGACTTAATATATAAGCATGCCTTAGTCAATTTTTCTTTATCTTCTTCATTCTCCAAGCCTTGGCCGAACCACCATCATCAATTCTCCACCAAATTTTCAAGCTTTTTCTTAAAGGAAAACCAAAGAAAACCTAACTCCAACCATTGTTCTTCCATTCTCCATCATTGTTTTTCTTGGAAGTTTAAAGGAATTCAAGGAATTTTGGCAAGAAGGATTCGGGTACTTCATCCATAAGAGGTAACAAGTTGGTTTGTTTAGTTTTATTGTTGATTTCGATGATTTAGATGATGAATTAGATGAGTTTTGTGTTTGATTGCATCAATTGATGCATTTGAACACTTTTCCCTAACTTCCAAACGCTAGCCTAAGATGTTTATTTTAGCTATGTAGTTTATGTTGTTTAAGCTTAAAATATATTAATTAGAGGCTAATGGATGAATAATTTGTGATTGGTTTGTTGTAGAAAATCAAGATTGCCATGGTTGTGAGTTTTTCCTCTTTTGAAGCAATAGGTGGGAAATCAATTTTTCAAGGCTATTTGAAGTACTAGGTGAGTTTAATATGCATCAAATTACATGTCCTAAGCATTGAAATGTTGATTGGAAACCTATATTGAAAGCTCCATTTTGGCCGAACCAACATGCACTATTCACTCCTTTGATTTTTGCTTGTTTTTCCTTTGAATTCATAAGCCAATTTGATTCTTTTGATTGTGTTTATTGTTGGGAAATTGATGCCTATTGTGTAGCCTTGATTGTGAGTTATTGATGTGTATTGGGGCAATGTTGGAGTTACACCCAAACCTTGCCAAATTGTCTATCCTTTAGTGCACACCAAGTATTTGATAAAATGCCTACTTCATTTTGTCATAGGCCTATCACTTGTTTATCCATAGGCCTACCATTTGAATGCCATTGTCGCTAGTGACATTGGCATGCCAATTGTGCCAACTTTTTGCTTATGTTTAATCAACCTATGTTCCATTCCATTGTTAATTGTCAAACCTATTACCATTGTATATCTACTTGTTATTGTCATGCTATTATTAAATTACAACTTGAATTGATTGATATTAAGATATGGATACTTGGTGATACCATTGTTATATAATGGTATCTAATGACTTGTATCATACTTTTATTGGCTCTGATGTGGTTTGACAGAGCTGCCGCTCCGACATGATAGTGGGTACATACTGTCGGCAATGTGCACATTGTTTATTGATACCCTAGCTGGGAAAGGTTTACGGTCCTATCCATAAGACCTGATTAGTCTTATGTATATTGATATAAGATTGATTATGTGTTTTACATATATTCTATGTGTTTCATGGCATTGCATCTGTCGTACCCATCTTATATACTTCCATCGATATGAGTATTGCCTTTACTGTCATTTCTCTATATTTGATTATTTATTCTGATTTTATTGAGTAGACTGTAACACCCTAGCTTAAGGGCTTAAAACATAAGCTTAAAGGGGCAAACCTAAGGGGATTCTGTGTTTGCTTATATTTTATGTATGATGCATGTTATTGCTTAAATTGAATGAATATGCATGTTTTAGACAGTTTTACACATGTAAAAGTACATCAAAGGCTGTTAGGAAGAAATCGGGAGAAACTTGAAATTTTGTGAACTGGGGGCAAAATAGTCA
>CANXYC010899606.1:0-10532 GCA_948193065.1 Aleurites moluccanus | reverse complement strand
AGTCAGAACAGGTGCAAGGAGTACCTCCCAAATCGAATTCAAAAGCAGAAGACGTGGAAAACTTACCTCCTATATGAAGTGAGTCCCTCCATAAGAATAAAAGGTTTCTCGAGAAAGGTCGCCCATCTCTCGGTACATAGTGCTCAAAACAGCACCCGCCCAATCATACTCACCCAAGATGGTCATATCTGTCAAGTTGAGCAGGATGTTCAGGTTGATGGTATCATGGCGAGTGCGACCAAAAGTGCATCCAGCCAAGATTAGCATCATCAGTCTAGTAACTACCTCGGCATCATATATCATTCTGGTAAATGGTTCCATCTCTCTCAGCCGGGCCTGAAGCCAAGTGCGAGGAACTGATATGCGGTTCCGAGGAGGATCCTGGCCTATAAGCTGAACCATGTCCTCAGGGGTAAAAGTGGCTCTCCAATCATAACAGAGATCCAAGTGATGGGTTCCGAAGTGTAAGCCGGTGAGCATCGACAAGTCCAGCGGGGTGACCATCAGCTCCCCACAAGGAAAGTGAAAAGTGTTGGTAGTGTCCCACCATCGCTCAGCCAGAGCTTTGATCAAGGCCACATTTCAGAAAGGACACAAAACCAGTAGGCTCTAGCAAGGGTCTCACCGGAGTCTCCTCAGATAAAGCATTAGCAAGGTAGGCTAAATTTGACCTAGCCCCCTATTCCTAAGCATGGTACTCTAAAAAAGGAAAAAGGAAATGAATGGACGAAATGAATAATGAATTCCAAGAAATGAATTAAAAAAAAAAGGAGTACCTCAATTCTGCCATCCCAAGAAATGTGTTGCTCGAGCTCCTGCAGCAAATTCTCTGGGTTAGGATTATCCCGCGGGGCCTCGTAACTGTGATGTCCCCGATTGCTACTTCCAGAAGCTGAAGCCATCAAGAGGGAGAAAGGAGAAGCTTTAGAGAGAAAATCTAGTGAGAGAGAGAGAAAATGAAAAAAGTGGAGGAGTGAAGAAAATGAGGCACCTCATCCCTATTTATAGATTTTGAGAATCTCAGAAATGACCGTTATGTCCCCAGCTTGGCCAAAAACAAGGAAACTCATGTTTCTGGGGCAATTCAAGTCAGAATCAGACGCCGTCAATTTTATTGGATCCGCAGGATTTTTCCCTACCCATAAAGCTATCATTCGCATAGATCAGATCTCAGGAGCATCAATAAATTCAGAAAATGACAGAGACGAGAAAATGTTAGAAAAATGAAAAGTTGACCGGAGCTTGACAGATCATACTTGTATACCTCCAGGCCCTGCAAGGTGCAGTCGGAATGCCTTATTTTGTTCCAAACAGACAGGAATGACCCAGTTCACCTATATCGTGCCTGTCATTCAGAATAGACAGCCACGATGAGGGGCAACTGTGAACACTCATTTTTACGCCCCTCGAACTCGCATCGACCCGAATGACATTCCTCGAAACCAAACCCGCACCCAGACGAACCCAGAACGGCCTCGAAATGAAGTCGGGCCATTATTGCCGCCCTCCAGGCTTAGCATTGCCACCGCCACCCCCTCTGGGCAGTAGCCGCCAAGCCCAAGAAGGCCCTGGTACGGCACCGCCCTCCCTCAGGGCCTGTGCTGCCCTAGGCCTGTGGTGGTGCCACCCCCCCTTTATGGCAGCAGTGACTCCCCTTTTCGGCGGCAGCGACGAGCTTCATCCGATTTCCTGTGATTCCCACATCGAAAATGGATGGGAATCGATCCCTGGAGCTCCTATTATAAGTAGAGGGCCTCCCCCCACCTTCCAAACACACAAAAACACATAGTGACACACAGAAACACGCCAAGACTCGCGAAAGCAAGGAAAAAAGATAAGAAATCATTTTCGTCACTAGATTTCATCTTTTTTCCTCTTCAAGTGATATTTTCTTCTTCTTTAGCTCTCTTTCGATTTAAAAGAGTTGCTATTAGGGGCGTATTGAGCCTCTCAATTGAATCTTTCTTCGAAGTAAGGTCGCTCCACTGATTCGCTTTCTTAAGAGCTAAGAAGGCATCCCGACTCATCACCTCGAGGCGCCATCATATCCAAGATGGAACTCCGCTCCGGAAGAGCACTTCGTCCGCCAGCATCCCTAAAAGCTAAGGCAAAGTTACATTTTCTAACTCATCTTCTTTATTTTGGTAGAGTATTAAAATAAAGAATCAAAACATGATAAATTGGGCATAAATCAACCCTCCTTCGCGAGAAGGAAGAACTGCGTGGGTTTTGATTCCCATTCGACGGGATACGTAGGCAAGCTGTATAAAAGCTTCAAATCCAAAAAAGACAAAAACCATCTCTTTCACTTTGATTATTTTCTTATTTTATTTCGTTGAATATATTATTTGGGGAATGTGTGATCAACCTAGAATCCATAAGGGCTAGAGTTGATATCCCTTATTTTGGGATTTTGAGATGTAATAATTTATCCTTTATCACTTTTCTTTTAATTGCTTTACTTGATAATATTGTTCATCCATTTAATTACTTGTTCATGCATCCTATATGTCATTTCTTTAATTGTTCATGAAAATCATTTTAAATCAAGGTTAAAATCGAAAGCCAAGTTCAACCGAAAACCTAGTCCCGAATCCTCTTTAGTTTCAAGGACTAGTGCACTTTTTCCTTTGGGATAAGATTAGAGTCAAAATGGGTTTTTACCTTAAATTTTCCCTACAAAAATAACTTAAGGTGGCAACTTCAAAACATCAAAATCGATTTCAAATAAAAGGCGCTAAGCTCGTCTCCTCCGTGAGAAATTGCCCCTATATGAGAGCTCTGATGCCCCAATACTCTCTTTTCCTCTCGAAAGAGGGCGAGTCGGACGGCGGCGCTCGGGCGAGGCCTCACACTAAGCTTTCAAAGTATGAGTTTTGTCTTGAAAAGGTTTGTTTTCTTAGACATATTATGAGCAAGGATGGACTCAAGGTTGACCCAAGGAAAGTAGATGCCCTTCTTAGTTGGCCTAGACCCACTAATGTTTTAGTAGTTAGGAGTTTCTTGGGTTTGGCAGGCTACTATAAAAGGTTTATTCAGGATTTCTCCAAGATTGCAGTTCCTTTGACTAATCTTACTCAGAAGCTAGTGAAATTTCAATGGACAGATGCATGTGAAGGGAGTTTCCACAAGTTGAAGACTTGTCTCACCACGACACCTGTGTTAGCTTTACCATCAGGTGATGGAGGTTATGCGGTGTATTGTGATACTTTGAGAGTAGGGCTTGGTTGTGTGCTTATGCATCATGGTAGGGTAATAACTTATGCTTCTAGACAGTTAAGGATGCATGAGGTGAATTATCCAACTCATGATCTTGAAATGGCTGCATTTGTCTTTGCATTAAATATATGGAGACATTATATGTATGGAGAGAAGTGTGAGATCTTTACAGATCATCAGAGCTTGAAGTATATCTTCCAGTAGGAAGACCTAAATCTTAGGCAAAGGAGATGGATGGAGTTACTTAAAGACTATGATTGTGAGATTTTATACCATCCAGGAAAGGCAAATGTGGTAGTTGATGCTTTGAGCAGGAAGTCTTTGGGTAGCTTAGCCCATATTCAGGTAAGTAAGAGATCTTTGGTGAGTGAGGTGCAGAGTTTGCATGATGTGGGGATCAATTTTGACTTGTCAGATACAGGAGTGCTTCTAGCATGTTTCCAAGTCAATTTTGACTTGTGAAGCTGAAGAGAGATGTAGGAATAAAGAAAGCTCCAAGTTTTGCTATGATAGATGGCATGTTGAGACTTGGCAACAGAGTATGTGTTCCAGCAATCGATGGTTTAAGAGATGTGATTCTTAAGAAAGCACATCATTCTAGTTATAGTGTTCATCCAGGTGTTACGAAGATGTACTATGACATCAAAAGTTCTTATTGGTGGAGTGGGATGAAGAAAGATGTGGCAGAGTTTGTGGCAAGATGTTTGACTTATCAACAAGTTAAATTTGAGTATTAAAAGCCTTCGGGTCTACTTCAACCATTGCCACTGCCAAAGTGGAAGTGGGAAAGGATAACTATGGACTTTGTTGTAGAGTTTACCTACAATAATAGCTATCATTCTACCATCAAGATGGCTCCTTATGAGGCTTTGTATGGTAGTAAGTGTAGGTCTCCTTTGTGTTGGGATGAAGTGGGAGAGAAGCATGTTGAAGGTCCTGAATTGATTCAGTATACAACAGAAAAGGTCCCTATCATCAGAGAAAGATTGGAGACTGCTTTCAGTAGGCAGAAGAGCTATACCGATCCTAAGAGAAAAGATCTTCGTTTCATGGTTGGTGACTTAGTGTTTTTTAAAGTCTCACCCATGAAAGGAGTTCTAAGATTTCGTAAGAAAGGCAAGCTATCTCCGAGGTACATTGGGCCATTTGAGGTGTTGGATAAAGTTGGAGAAGTCTCTTACAGATTAGCCTTGCCACCTCACTTGGACAATGTGCATCTAGTCTTTCATGTTTCCATGCTTCGAAAATATGTTGCAGATCCTTCTCATGTATTGCAAGCTCAAGAGGTAGAATTCCAGCAAGACTTGACTTATGAAGAGGTTCCAGTAGCCATCGTTGATAGGATGATCAAAAAGCTAAGGAACAAAGAGATAGCAATGGTTAAAGTGTTATGGAAGAACCAAATTATGAAAGAATGCACTTGGGAGAGTGAGTTGAACATGCAAGCTAAGTATCCCCACCTATTTCAAGTTTAAGGTAAATTCTTTAAATTTGAGAACGAATTTTGTTAAGGGGAGAGAATATAACACCTGAGATTTCTTTTGCTTGTATGTATTCTGAAATTCTTATAATGATGTATATAAGATTTGTTATGGAATGTTTATTTTGGAAGTGAGATTTGTTTGTTTTGATTTAAATTTCAGAGTTTGTGTTTGTATATAATTTTGTGAATTTATGTTCAAGGCTTTAAAGAAAGAATTTTGAGATATGTTATAAGAATTTTGAGATATGTTATAGCCTCATGAGTCTAATTTAAGTGGAAGGAAGAATTGAAGCATTTAAACTTTTGTAGCCCAAGATAGAGTTCGTTTAGCATGTATTGCCAAAGTGAATTTTTTCAGCTTCTGACATGAACAGTGCTCGTGAACAGTAAACTCGGGTTTTTTTTTTTGCAATAGCTTCTCCACTTCATTTTTTTTTCTTTCTTCTTCTCTTTTCTTTTCCATTTCCTATTTCTCTCAATCATAAATCATTTTTCTTCATTTCTAAGGTTTTAATGCTCCGGTTAAGCCTTATTAATGCTAAAAAACACAAATTAAAGACTATAAGAGCATCAATTCAAGCCAAATTCTTCAAAATTTCATTGGAGGAGAAAATAAGGTAATTTTTTCAAATCTTCTCTCTAGCTTGAGTTAAGTTCTTTGTTAGCTAAAATAGTTATTTTTAAGTTGTAAGTGATCTTTTGTAAGTATTAATGGCTAATATTTATGGATAAATTTAGTAGTTATGAGGAGTTATGATTTTTAGATGAATAGTGCTATGAATAGTAGATTTTCTCTATAACTATTATTCATCCTCTATTAATGGTTAAATTAATGCTAGAATTTATTTATAGAGACTCTAAGGAGCTTAGAATTTATGGAGGATTATTTTATGTGATTGTTTTGGGAAAACCCTAAATTTAAAATTTTGGAAATTTTTATTTAGGAGAAGAGAACTCAAGACATTAAGGATCTTTTGGATTTGAGCAAGAGTTGAGCTTGACTTGAAAGCTTTTTAGTGCTAAGAGATAAGTGTAGATTTCGTTTCATATGTATGATTCTCCATATGAGAATTTTTGCTAAAGTATATTATATTCATATATATGTATATGTTATTTATGAGTTCAAATTATTGAAACTCTCCTTAAATAGAATCTTTGAATATTGATAATGACTTGATTATTTTCCTTGGATCAAGTTCATTAATAAACCTTTGTTATGCATAATATGATATGTTATTCATATGCTGTGATCTCTTAATCACTTTTAATTACTGTTGAACCAATACATGATATGTATATCATAGAACATATATTATAGAACGCTTTTCCCAATGAGAGTTAATTCATTGGTTTAATGTACTTAGAGAAAACCTGGCTAATAGGGTATAGTATCAGTGTTCTACCTAGAAGGGATTACGAGCTCTAGGCATATGCCTGCGCAAGCATATGTGCCACGTGAAGGTAGCAAGGCTACCCAAACGTTATGATATGATATCAGTTCTATATTATGTTTATTTGATAATGCCATTCTTTATAAACATTTATGTTCTTAAAAAGTATCATAATTTGATATTCATATATGTATTATGAAATGATTGGATAGTGCTACCCTTTGTAAGCACTTATGATATTAATGTATATGTTAAGATTTCTTTCTAGTAGCCAAATATATATTCAAGATCTGCTATTTAAGTATTTTATATATGTTATTCATTCTGATTGTTCACATCTTACTAAGTTGAAAGCTCACCACTCTTTTGTGGATTTCAGGTTCTAGCTTAGTTTGAGAGAGAGTTAATCTTGAAGACAGAGCTTTTTGATTTCCTTCTCTACAAGAAAACTCTTTTATGTAATATTTTTGGATAATAGTTGAATTATATATATATATATATGTATTCATATTTATGAAAAGTATACTCTTAAAAACTCTGTAGATGTGTGTGATATTGCTTATTCTTTTGTTGCCATGGATGGCATTGTAAACTTTCCCTTGTTTCATATTGATATTAAAATTATCTTTTGATCAGTAAGAAACAAAAAAAAATGTCATATCAGGTTGATAAGATATATATAAGATATAGATGTTTAGCATGATACTAGTATGTGTTGTATGTTTGATCCAGGTTAACTAAAAGTTCTACAAGTGTACGGTGGCCTTATGCCTACCTTTGCCCTAAAACCATCGCATCGGTAGATTTGGTGTGTGATAATTTATTACCTCTTTTAAAATATTTTTCTATTTTTTTAATAGTTAATTTTAATTTTTAAAAATTTAAATAAATTCATTTATTCATTTTTTTTTTCATTAATATACCATATATTATTTTACTGAATTGGAGTCAATAAAATACATTAACAAATTGTCATATTTATTAATTGTAAATTTTTGTTAAAATATATTGCACAAATTTTTAAATTTTATATTAATTGTAAATAATAAATTATTGTTAAAATTATAATTTGGTTATTCATAAATTATAATAAATTTTAACTAATCTCTAAAAATAAAATTATTATAGGCTCAATCCTAACTATTTTAGTGAAATTAAACAACATTAATTTTTCATCTTATTAATCTATCAAGATAATAATTGAATATAAAATTATTTCATGAAACATATATGACCATAAAAATTTTAAAATATATTTATCAACTAATTGATATAACAATTCATAAATTAAATTAAATAATTAAAATAAAATATTAAAAATCTTGGTACCATTAAGTCAATAATTCACCATCATTATGGATGATAAATTTATCCCGACCGGCAGATATCCCCATCGATCAGACCCGAATTATTCGCCTTATTCAGTAAATGGGGCAGGCAGATTTTTTATTTTTTATCTTGTTGGATTTAGATAATGGTAATACCCATTCCGGACCCAATCCGATTATATATATTATATATATTTTTACTTTTTAATATTTTATTTATATATTTTTAATTTATAGTTATTTTTTATGTGCAATATAAATTATATTATAAGTAATTTTAAAAAAAATACATAAATAAATAAATACATTTTTAAAGAAAAATAAAAAATAAAAAAAAATTATATAAACGGATATTATCCAACCTAATCCCCTGTTATTCGACTCGACTCAACCCGAAGCGGGGCGAGTGATGAAATGGATATTTCTATTTTCAAATGGATCAAATTCTAATTTTACAAAACTCGCCTCAAACCCGACTCATTGCCATCCTAACCATCATAAAATTTAATCTAACTAATAAGTTATGAATATGGATGATGTATATATATATGAGTGTGTTTTTTTAGGCTTTTATACTCAAATATCCAAATTCTTGTATAATAAGTTATAATTTAAATTTGTTTTAAACAATTAATATATAGAATGATATAATTTAAGTAATTATTAATAATAAAAATAATTAAAAAAATTGAGTTTTCCTATTCTTTCTACTATTCATATATGTTTTGGTATTTTTTAATAATAATAGTAATAATAATAGTTGTATAATTTAGGAAATAAGAAAATTAATATGGGCAATTTTCAATTTTAATTAATTTTTCAATCTTGTAAAATTTTAATTTAATCTTATGATATTGCCAATGTTATTAACAAATTTTAGTAAAATATAAATATACTTTATGATTTTAGGAATAAGTATAAAAAATAGGCTTGTGATTTAGGCCATTTACAATTCGAGGTACACGATTTTTTTTTTTTTTTTTACAAAAACAGTCATATGATTTACGCCCATGGCAAATAAAGATATATGACCATTACGACGTTAATTTTTGCATACATGGTGTGATGTGGTTTTAATGGAGGGCACATATCATATTTTTAAATGCATGATTTTCACGTGTATTTAATGATTTTCACATGAAAAATCAATAATAAAAAAATTAAAAATTAAAAATCAAGTAGTGCATTTACTAACGGGAAAGAATAAACTAATTTCTAACTCCAAATTTCTAACCAAACCCATCCCAAATTAAGAACCCTAATTTCTAAATTTCCAAAATCTTCTTCTTTTCTCTCTTTTCTTCACCCTAATTGATAAACAATGAAGATGAGCCAATCAAGTGGGAGTGTAAATGCAGCATGTAGTAATGGGAAAGAGATGTGAATGTGGTATTCAGTCACCAATGAGAATCTCTTTAACAGCTAAAAATAGGAGAAATAATGTCACACCCCAACTCCAGTGGTGTGACGGTCCTACGACAAGGGTAAATTTAAGACCATCATAAACCCGTAGAACTCACAAATCATGAATCTCATCATCATCATCATATAAATTGCAATATCATATCTTATCATACATCTATCATGTCCATACATATAATTAAAATTAATTATATATTTCTATTACCATTTCATATTTTTCTCTTGTTTCTTAATGATCAAAAGAGACATCTCACATCACTGAGAAACAAGAGTACCCAAAAGGTAAGAATCATACATCAAAATATGCTAGTATCCTCGAATGACTAACTACGGAGCTCTAGAGTGTACTCCAATACATATTGGGTCATAATACCATTAATAATTATACAAAATATCTCAAAAGAATTATTACAATGAAGCTTCTTGGAATAAATAAGTCAAGAAGCCCGATCCTCTCTATTAGCTCCCTTACGAGCTAAGCTATCACCTGAAATCCACAGAAGAGAAGTGAGCCTTCAACTCAGTAAGAAATGAACATCATGCAATAAGAAACTGAATATCGAATCATGGTCATGAACAAATAATTATACATATAGGTATGAAAGAAATCATAAATGTTACTTGAAGGAAACTTGGTTCTAATAACAAACTGGCTAAATCAAATCATGTCATAAATCAAATCATGGTTCATCTTTAGAACATAGAATGCCCACAAAGAATGGCATTATCAAATCTCATCTGGAAGAATTGATCTCATATCATATCATACGTATCGGTAGCCTTGCTACCTTAACGTGCACACATGTTTGGCCAGGCATGCGCCTAGAGCTCATGGCCCCCTCTAGGTGGAACACCGATAAAAACCCTATCGGCTGGGCTCCCAAAGTGCACAATGGACCAATGAATTTACTCTCATAGAGAAGAGCGTTCTATCCATGTGTCATGGGGTTTCAATCTCATAAGAAGCATATTGGTCGCAAGACCATCATCATATAACATTATTCATATCGGGTTCACAAGCAAGAAACATATGAACTTGATCCAAGAATATTGATCAAGCCATTCACATTATACAAGTATATAAATATATATACAATAGGATAATCAAATATAAGAATACTTTGGTCATTTTAATTTCATAGAATAATAATCGAATGGGATGTTCATACTTACCTCTTACACAAATTTCTCTTAATTTCCTCTTAGCAATCTGCCCACTTATAATTCCTCGATCAATTCAAATTTCTCCTCCTAAGAAATTCCCCAAATATACAAAATTAGGGTTCCTTCAAACCAATAATATTCAACATGATTTCCCATTAATTAATTATCTTAGAGTCTCTATTCTTGATTCCCAATAATAATTTCATTTATCTCTTTAAGAAATTTTTGCATTAAATTTTTGGAGTTACTATTCATGACAGTCTCACCAATCTAATTTCTCCCATATTAATTACCATTAATGACTGCAATTTGCAAGCAATAAATTCTGTATACCCAGTATTAATTATCCTAATCCATAGAATTAAATAAATCCAAAGAAAATAGCTTAGGAAGAAAATTTACCTTATTTTCTTCAAACTGAAATTCTTGAGATTACTGCCCAAATCTGATGATTTCTGCCTTAATATAGACTAATCTAGAAGTCTAATGCATTAATTTGAGTATTAATGCCTTAGAATATAAAAC
>CANXYC010899451.1:0-15499 GCA_948193065.1 Aleurites moluccanus | reverse complement strand
TAACAACCCACCTTTTATTAGAGACAAAGGAATTGGACCAGAAAGACGATTGTTAGAGAAGTTGATAGAATTTGGTAACAACACACTGAGACTTTCTGGGACATTTCCAGTCAAGAGGTTGTTGGAGAGATCAAGAACATTAAGAGATTTCAACAAAGATAGTGATTTGGGGATGGAAGAATTCAGCATGTTTCCTTGCAGCATCAGTACATTTAGTTTCATCAGAAAGCCAATTTGAAAAGGTACTGGGCCAGACAAGAGATTATTGCTGATATCAATCTTTACCAGATTGATAGCCCCAGAAATTTCAGTAGGTACAACTCCTGAAATCTTATTACTTTGCAAGAACAATTCTGACAAGTTTCTTGCAGTTCCAATTGTATTTGGAATTGAACCCCTAAAATTATTGTAACTCATATCAATAATTGAAACATGGGGTAGACTTAAAAGTCCTTCTGGTATTGGGCCCTCCAAACGGTTGTGACTTATCCGAAACCGTAGAAGAGTATTGCATTTTGCATAACTATCAGGTAGCTCTCCAGAAAACATGTTATCTAAGACAAGAAAATATAACAATTTACCTCCCTTGCAAACTTCTGCTGGTAATGGGCCTGATAGACGGTTCTCTGACAAGTCTAGGACAAGCATAGCTGACAGCTGCCCTAAGTTTTGTGGAACTTCTCCCGTAAATGTGTTATCATAAATTGATAAAATACGCAAAGTTGTTGAATTGGCAATAGCACTTGGGATTTCTCCTGTGAGGCTGTTGTTGTAAAGCTGCAGGACTTCGAGCTTGGGAAGGCGGCAAATAGATTCTGGAATGTTTCCGGTCAACTTATTGACTGAGATGTCCAAATCCACTAGCTCTGTTAAATTTCCAAGTTCTTCAGGTATATTTCCAGAAAGGTGATAGTTATAGTAGAGCTCAAGCTGTTGCAAGTTCTTCAGCAATCCAATTTCTGGTGGAATTGGGCCTGTGAGGAAATTCCCACTTAATTCCAGATCAATAAGGGAAATCATGTTACCTATTGATGTTGGGATTGGACCATACAACATGCATGTCATCAAGATCATTGATTTAAGCTTTGTTAGCCTGGAGATGTTCTCTGGCAGTGGCCATAAGTTGAATTCCATATTTTCATTGAAGTTGAGCAACTCGAGATTGGTAAGATTAGTCACTGACATTGGAAAGTCGCCTCTGAAGCTATTGTACGACAGGTCAAGTATCCGGAGAGATTTCAAAGGTGAGAAATCAGGAAGTTTTCCACTGAGATACAAAGTACTCATATTCAGCTCTTCCAAGCGAGAGCAATTGATGATGCTGTAAGGGAAACCACCATGAAGTTGGTTGTGGCCGAGTCGGAGAAAACGCAACTCTGGTAGGTAAGAGCATATACCTTCTGGAAAACGGCCAGAGATTGACCAACCAGTCATGTCAAGTTTTTCAACATACCCTTGACTGTTGCAACTAACTCCCGTGAAATTGCAGTAAGATTTCTCACCGGTGACCTCCCAGTCAAACAAGGCATTTCCAGACAAAGAAGTTCTCATTAGATTAAAAAACTGAGACTGTTTCATACTGCTGGCTTGCATATAGTGGGTTAAAGAAATTAGTGACACAAACAGGAAGAAAATAAATTTACGAGCCATTTGATAGAAAGAGAGAGAGAGAGAGAGAGAGAGAGAGAGAGGAAAAGGTATTTAGAATTGTTGTTGCAGAGAAGGAGGTGAGGAAGCAAAGAAGTATATAAATGAAATGATTGAGAGGATTATTGGGTGCAGCAGTGAAAGCCTTGATGATGAAAAAGCAAGTTCATGCAATTGTTCTGAGAGAGAGAGAGAGAGAGAGAGAGAGAGAGCTATGCATATCTTGGCATAAAGAGGCTTTATGTTTATACCCCACTAACTAATGTTTGAGAATAACGTAAGTGCAAGTCCTTTATCCTGATAAGGTGTTCTAAATAAACTGCATCTCACACTAATCACCGTATGTTCTTGTGAATAGGACCTCTTCTGATCAACGTCTTTCTCTGGGATGGCCACAGCTCAAAGTTTACCCTTTAAACCATCGACTACTGTGAATCTCTGTCCATGCTGGTATGTTTCTCTTATGATATTTAAATTTATGAATTCCTTTTATGTTAGCATGTTAATAAGTACTATGTGGGTGGTGTATTCTCCCTATCAAGTGCATAACAAGATAGCTTTTCTATTTTATATGCTGTAGAAGGCACTTTTTGCACTGTTTAGGGCCCATTCATTGTCATTTGTTCAGTTTATTTCTATCCAAACTGAGCTGAAACTCTAATTTGTATATTAGTTGTTTGTACCTTGTTTAAAAGGTCTATTAAACAGGCAGACTCAAACCCAATTTATTAAGTATGGTTAACATTTTTTTTTTCTGGAACCAAAATTAAGCAGTGACCTCTAACATTATAACGTACAACATTTGGCTTGACATGCTAGTAGAGTCAAATCTTAGTTTGAGTCTAGACTGTAAATGGTTCAATGCCTTTTTCCACTCAAATAATTTCCCAATTGCCGATACTCTTTCAAACGGCAATTGAGTTTTATAGTTGGACATCCAAATATCCCCTAAGATAATTCTTGTCTGATCAACAAATATATGGCAATATTCCTCAGTTTAGACCTTCTTAAGCCAGTTAGATATTTGCCTTCAACCATCCACATGTACCCTGTGTTTAAAGTTTCATATTAAGTTTTTTATTTTTGGATCACCCTTTCTTTTTCTTCAAATTCTTGGTAAATGGAGGATGGTATTATAAAATTCCTCATCAAGTGGGGACACAAGTGAGAATAATATTCTATCATATATGATCATGTTGGGGAATTTTCATTATAAAGGCAGGAACTATATTCCAAAATAATTGCTTTCTTGATAAAGATTAAATCCTTAAGCAAAGCTAAGTACATAAATAGTATAGTAATATATTATTGTCATGATATTCTGAATTGTCCATGTACGACCATTATTACTGAAACTAATGATCTAACCAGGAACTCTGTTTGTATCTGGTGAAAAGCAGAGAAATGGAACTGTTACAAAATGGAGAAAATGTTTGCACAGATTTTGGGGTTAATGGACCAAGAAATGGTGTCTGAAAAATTACACAGATGAAGTGTAATTTGAGGTTGATAGAAACTTGTTAGGTATTCATGAAGGCTAAATTTGATTTTTGTCAAACTTCATGTTACATTAATTGGCATTGAAATTTTGTTTTTGGATTGCTTATTCTAACATTGTTGAAGCCTTGTTCTTGGTTTCCCATTTCCAAACTTGGCCTTTAGGAGGTTGCTAGTATAAAATCACATGTACACAAATATTTTCATAATAAAAAAGCATTTATACAAGGTAATAACTCCATGGCCAAAAGCTTACAAATTATGTTTATATTTATAAAGTTTGGAGTTGGAATTGCTTTAGAGATTTTTTTTTAGCTTTTTTTTAATGAGATTAAAATTAATAATATTGAAATAATCACACTTTTTTATTTTTTCTAATAACTTTATAATTTGTTATATGATGGAAGGCGAGGTGGTCAATTTATTATTAACTAGTTCATAAACTCATACTTTGTGCGATTTATTATTAAAAAATATTTTTAATTAATTTTTATGAATAATAAAAAAAAGAATATTTATAAAAATATTTTTAAACAAAAAATATGTAAATATAAAATTATTGTATATTTATATAAATAATAATATTATTATTGTAATAGATTTTTAAGCCGATCTTCTGTCAATATTTTTATTTTTATACTAACATAAAAATTCAAATTATTTATCACAATATATCAATAAAAGAAAAAAGAATTATGAGTAAATATAATGAAAAATAGTTATATTATAATATATTAAAAATAGTATACTATTTTTTTTATTTTTTTATTGTTACTTTTTTCTTTATTTAATTTGTTCAAATAAGATTATTATATAAAAAAATAAAAAAATAATAATATTTGTTTAGATAAGATTATTATATGAAAAAATAAAAATAAACTTTCATATTAAGTGCTTTATTAATTATTTAATATTTATTTTTAATTATTATTTAAATATTTAAAATTATATAAAATTTCAAATATTAAAAAAAATTAAATGATAAGTATAAAGTAAATTTCAAAATTTTCACTATATTTTAACTTATATATATATATATATATATATATATATAAGAAGTGAAATATGTAATTTTTTCTATTTAAAATAATATTATTTAATATGTGTAAATAGTTGAAAGATGGCCAATTGTCCACCCTTCCATCAATGTCGCTTAGCTAATGGGAGGTTGAACTGGTCTTCATGCACGCAAAATACAATCAGATTCTCTCATTTAATATTTTATCTTTTATTTTATATATTTTTATATGTCCTTCATATTTTTTTTTTTTAAGTGATAATGAGTTTGAAAGAAACTAATATAAAATATTTTGTATTATTTAATTTATTTTTTAAAAGAAATAATGAATTTGATAAATAAGTTAAATTTGAGATATTAAATAATAATTTGCTTCTTTTTTTTTACAACTGTTTCTTTCACTATGCATAGAACTGGAAGAGCTCACATTTCTAATGGATAAGTTCATACCCAGTATGCATAGAACTGGAAGAGCTCACATTTCTAATGGATAAGTTCATACCCAGTATGGAAAAGACTAAGATAAGTTTGATGCTTTTTTTATTTGAAAGAAATGGAGGCTTTTAGCCATTTACAGTGAGGGGTCAGTCACTGAAAATTTTGGTCCTACATTTGTCCAATATGATGCAAGCTTTTTAACAAGAGATGCTTTAGTAGAGGGAAAGTGGCCATAGAGGAAAAACCCAAGTGATTGCTTAGCCCATCTGTTTGATTTCATGGGAATCTCTGTAGGATAGAAGTGCTCAATGATGAAAATGCAAAGCAAAGATGCCCATTCCTCTCTCAAAAAGCATTTGGGTGTTGATTTGATTTTGGGCAACTAGGGATTAAACAATTTTGCTTATCTCTGAGATGGCAATTCCTTATAGGTTGTTTTTGCTTTACTCCTTTACCGACATTTTCTTTTGGAGCAGCTAACATGCAGTTGAATCATGGGCGCACAATAGCAAGTGCTAAGGCTTTTTATTAGTGACAAATTGACAAGCATTTTCTTCTATTGTGTTAATAATAGCTAACTCCATCAATGATGTCTAGTTTAATTAGTTACACTTAAAATTAAGAGATTCACATTCAAATTTATTGCTGCATATAAAATATTTGATTTGTCTAACTTTATTTTATGTATGTTTCGAATTGTAATACTTATCAATTTAATATACGACATATTTAATCTGCACTGTATATAATATTTCTTAGTGAAAAAAAAAATTAATAGCTAATACCCATCTTAGAAAGTTTATGCTAAATCAAAAATCGAAGTTGTAATGAAGGGCTAAAAATTCGCCATTCACATTTTATCATATGATTTTCAGATTGCGGAAAGCCGCGTCGCAAGCACATTATTTTATTGAATTTTAGTATCTTATAATTTATTTAAAGTTTAGAGAATAAGGATGTGTGTTTTGGAAAGTCAATTCTTCTCTTCTTTTTTTTCCATTATAATCACTTCCTTTAGGATAGAATATATGTGGGTTTGCTTTGTAGAGTCAATTTATAATCAAAATTTTGCATAAATTACTATTGGATGTAATTAAATAGGCATTTCACCATCATCTGAGTGGGCAATTTAGCACATTCAAATCAATAGCAAGGGTTATTAGAAGACCTAGAAGCTAAGTTTATTATCATTTTTTTTTTTTACTCAAAGGGTTGGCAGTGATATCTTATTCTAAAGGGAGCATATCTGAAGTGGGAACATATAATATTGTAAGTATTTACAGTAACATTGTTATTATTGGTTTTCAAACTTTCATTAACATGAACATCACAAGATAGATAAAGCTGATAGTCATAATGGTGATTTTTTTTTTTTTTTTCATTTTCTTTATCAAAAAGGCAATTCCATCTTCTGCATTAGATTTCATTGTATATTTTTATCAAATTTGTAAATTGAAATTTTAAGTTTAATTGAGTATGTACTTGCAGAATCCAATTGTGATTTGGCTTAAATGATGAAATAATTTTAAACTAATTTCAAATTAGGATTGATTTTTCTTTTAATTACTTAAAATAAGATGAGCAATAGGTAAATTTTCTACACCTGTAATAGAAAAAAAACCTTTATGCTCATCACATACCACATATTTGATAGGGTTATTCTGGACTCGATCAACTCGATACAAATTCGTCAGATTGAATAGGATTGTTCAGATTTTTCAAATAAAATACCGTTATTTTAGTAGCTAAAATTTTCCTCTGATTAACCAAATTTTATCAAATTGAATTGATCAAATTTTACCAAATATTTATTTCACTTTAAATATCAAACTAGTTTAGCAAAAAATTTGATCCGCCCAACTTTTGTGCAGTTCTAGACAATATTTTTAAAATTAGATCGATTAAAAAAATAATAAAAATAAAGAATTAGAGATTTAATCAAAATCGAACTGGTTAAATCAAAAAAATCGATAGACATATATATGTATATATAATTTGATATTTATTATATATATGATGAAAATAAATAAATGCAATTATGGATAAATTAAGAATTTATATAAAATCATATTTCTTATGATGTCAATCTAATCCATTAAGCCAAAAGTTATATATAGTAAGCTATAAATATTTATTTGCTCAAATATCTACTCACACAATAGGATAACATATAATAGGATCATAATTTTAACGTCGGATAAAATTAAAACGAAGCTACTAAAATTTTTTTAATTTTTTTTAAATTAAATTTGCTGAACAAAAACGACGTCGTTTTGTAAAAAAAAATTAGAAAAACTTATCTGATCGACTGGTTCATCGGTTAATTAACCAATTCATCGATTTTTTTATCTAGGAGTAAAAAGAAATTTATCGATCTGATCCTTCATTTAATTTTTAATTTTTCTTATTCGACCGGCTAATTCATCCGATTTTGATAACCATGGCCCTAGTCCTAGATTTGATGAATTCCATCCTATTTATATGTTGGCCAAGTATAGTGTGTGTAATCTTAATACACACGCACAAACTTCAATTAGGCTTAAGTTGGCCCATGAAATGGATTGATTGGGCCTGCTTGAAGTATCTCAAGGTTATAGATTGTTCACTTTTAAGTCCTTGCTTGTCTGTATGGGCAGGTTGGCTTTTTATTCCATTTTTTTTTTATCTCATGATTTCATCTGTTTGTGTATTGGGTCGTGGCGCAATCTTGAAATCGATACCCGTTTTTATAATGTAGCCTCTTTCCCTGTGCTTATTCAAATAGTTATCTTATTGGATCGCACCCGTCCCAGATGTTAGGATAACTGGGCCAGTATTAGCTTAACGTGTTTGAACTTCAAAAGTGATTAATTAACCGGGAATATTATATAAATATATTATTTTTTAATTTTATGTTTTTTTTATTTTGTTTTTTTTTATTTTTTTATATATGTTTAATATATGTTATATTTTAAAAAAAATATTTTTAGATATTCAGTATTTTTGAAAAAATATTTTTAGATATATAGTATTTAAAAAAAAAAAAAATTCTAACAGTAAAAATAATTTTTTTTTTATTTTTTTCTGTATTTTTTTAAAAATCCCTAATTAATATATGAAATGAAAAAAAAATGAAATATTAAAAAATGAAATATTGGGTTTCAGTTTAAAAAAATATATATATATTTTTTTGGGATTTACCTTTTGCTTTTTCATAAAAGTATATTTATGGTTTTTGAATTCATTTTTATGATTTTATTGATGTTTAAATAATTGAGCTTGATAAAAAAAAATTAAAAATATTGATTTATTATTTAATATTCACTAAGCATAATATATATATATTTTTTTTATTGAATTATCAGTTTTAATATTCTATCAACATGATTAAAAAATATTAAAAAAATTCAAATTATTTTATTTTATATTTGATCAAAACATATTATTTTTAATTATAAATGAGATATATGATATTCCTTAAAATCAAATATATTAACCCCTAAAAAAAAAAAATGATATCATTGGTATGTAGGAGCCATCGCATGGGGCGACCTTTGCTTTGTGAAAATGCTTTTGTTTTTCTTTTTTTCTAATATTGTTATAAGTGCAAATTAGTATTCGTCTCTGATTTTAAGTTGAATTAATTAGTGAATTCCTTCTTTTTAGAAATGTATTAATAGATCTTTAATGCTCAATTTTATCTACTATTTAGCACCTCTCAACATATTTTATTAATTAAAAATTAAAAATATAAATTTATCAATGAAATACAATATAAATATTAAGATACACTTATATCTTATATTTTATATATTTTATGATGAAATTTTAGAATTATTTTTTAAATAATATATATATTAAAAAAAACAAAGATAAATTTTAAAATAATATTTAATTCTATTAACCTCTGAATAGAGGTGTTGGTGCCTATAGTTAAATAAATAAATAAATTTACCATCTCTTTCTTCTCTGCCATTTTCTCTCTTTTTTATTAGCAAAATTATACACCCTACCGCTACCACCACCATGGGTTCGGGAATCCATTTTCAAAGCTCGTGCTCGCATTCTCTCTCATTATTTTCTTCTCCCTTCCGATCCATCATCTTTTGATTCATATGCAGAAAGAAAAAGTGGATGTTGAGGAAATAGAATGAAATAAAAAAAACCTCTGAGTCATTTTATAAAATAGATTCAGTGCGTTCATTACCCCCGCAAAACACATTACTCTAAACCAATTATATATAATATCATCATATGCACAAAACTCATATTTTATTGAACTCAAATAAAATGAATTGAATATACACAAATCCAATCTTCAGCCTGTTATGACAAAGAAACTTGATGAGGCTAAACTTTTCAAACTGCAGATACAACAACAACTTGTTTTCCACTTCCCTATCATCTCTCAGAGCAAGAATTTTAAGCAACTCCTCTGCATAAATTAGCATTTTATAAAATTTATTTATATTTAGTATAAATAAAAATTCAGTGATCCACTAAAAATGAAACCAATATAAGCAACCAAATAGACACAAACAAAAGCAATGCCCAATCAAAACAAACCTGAAAAGATTTCCCATCTAAAATCACAAACTTAGATTTACAAACAAATACATAATTAAGTTGTGCTAACAAACATTTCCCAGGTCAAGGAGCTAAGGAAACACCACTATTGGGTTTAATATATAGTGAGAGAGAATTAGAAATTTCAAAGTATATGCTAAACAAGGTGTTGCTTTTGCCTAGTATACAATGTTTGCTCTGCAACTATAGCTATGACAAGAGACGATATGGCTGTAAAGAAATGGGTGGAGCCTGGAAAATTCTCTAGAGAATCCATGTTGACGAAAGGGACTGTGATGACAATGCCTGATATTAAATATTAAATGTCCAAAAGACCATTTTTGCTACGATCTATTACTTAAAAAATTGCTAATTTCTACTACTAAAATTTCTCAATTGAAAGAAATATTCCATGTTGCTGATAGTTCTACCTTGGAGTATCTAATTTTAGATGCTCTTCAAGAGTGGGAAAGAGCTCCTAGCCTGTGTGAGACCAAGCGTAGTGTTGAGTCTGCTTCAAATTTGATTAACTTCGCCGCCTCTGTTTTAGGCCCAAATGCAGTGGTTTGTGGGCTGCATGAGACTCAGCGCTCATAAAAATCACTGTTGACGAGCTGACTTTAATGTAGGTGATTGAACGGGACTATGCCAACGAAAATCGTGACTTGGTTGCCTATGTTGTTTGGATAGTTAATGGCGCTGGCATTCTTGGTCAGCAATGGCAGATTGGCGAAGGCCTTGGCTTCGGCAAAGGCTTGCAAGATGTAGGCTTTGGTTTTAGCGGCAGATTTAGAAAAACGAAATAAGAGGCAAAATACAAAATTCAAGTGGTTACTAGCAATATTAGGTCAATGATGATAGCCGCAACTATAATAATAGTACCGATAATATGACCAGTCATCATACTGGTAAATGAGATAGTAAATATTAAAAGGATTTTAACTTTTATTTAAGTTAATAATAACCTAATTAGATGAATATTTTTAAATATATTTTATTTAATTTAGTCATTTTATTTTGTATATACCTTAACATTTTTAAATAATGATTCTATTTTATCTTTTAAGTATTATTCAATGATTGATTAGAAAATTACTTGAAAAGTTTAAAAGGAAAATTTATCTTTTTTTTGTGTGAATTAATGTTTTAATATGATAAAATTAATTATTATTATTATTTTTTTTAGATTAATTTTAACGTAGATGAAGATAAATTTTTTATTTTTTACTAATATATCAAATTATTATTTAATAGTTTTGGGTTAAGATACATTGGCCCATGCAATAAAATGTTCTCTTTAGAGAGTTTAGACTTTTAGTATTAAAAAATTAAAATTTATAACATTATTAATTTTGAATTTTTTTTAAAAAACGCACCACTTAAAAGTTTTAATTAAGTTGAAATTTATTTAAAATGATAAAATTTATATTAAATATAATAAAAAATTAAAATTTTAAATTGTTTCACAATTTAGAAATTAAATCATTAATATTATTTAACAACTAAAATTTGACATTTAAGGTTTTTAATACTAAATTTTCAATTTTACCAAATAACACTTTTAACTCGTTTTTTTAATCTTTAATTTTTCTTTTATACATATTGAAATCGTAATTATACATGAAAAAAAAAAAAACTCATGCCTTTTTATTTAAAATAAATATATAAATAACATTAGTAAATAATTTAATTTAAATTAAATTTATTGATTAAATGAAGGTATAAGATGGAAATATATCCGCAATAGTATTTTTTTTTTTCCTTTGTGTGAAAACGGTGGGAACCTATGGATTGTGGGAGGTAGAAGGACCTTGGCCCCCTTGAGCCATAAGATGGCTCCGCCGTTGCTTGGTTTGGCAATAATGACCTAAACAAAGGAGGGATTTTTTTTTTCTCATCTTTGAAATTGGATCCCTAAACCCATGGTGGTGGCAGGAGTGAAGGTAGCGGTGGTGGCAATAAGGTGCATAATTTTGCTAATAAAAAGAAAGAGATAATTGTTATAAATATATAGATAAATATAGATATACATTTATCTATATCGTTACTCATAAATTTTTATATTTAAAATTAATTTTATTGCACTATTTATATTATAATTTATGGTGAATTTATATATTGTAACCTATAGTGGAGATGAACTCTATAAATAGGAATTCATATTAATTTGTAATACATAATAAGAAAACAATAGAAAACTCTCTTTTCTACATTTTTATTATTGTTCTTTTTATTGTTCTTATTTTTATTTTATTTATTTTTTATAACACGTTATCAGCACGATTCTCTATTTTTAAGCAATTAAATCCATGTAAGTCTCTTTATTCTTAAAATATTAATTTCGTGCATTTTATCTATTTCACTATCTTAATAAATTATTTATATTTATAAAAATATACTAAAATATATGAGTTTATTATTCTTATAGAAAATTCTTATATTGTCATTACTTTTATGTTTATAATTTATGTCTCGTTGATTTTGATTGATAATAATATTATACTTATATGTTTTAGAGTTTTTTGTTAATGGGTATATCGAAATTTTTTTGTTCTTATGCTACCCAATTTTATTTTTTATGACACATTTAATAATTTTCTTATTTCAAAAGATTTAAAAAAATTTCTCTTGATAACATTCTTATTCAAATATTTGAGATTTGAAATTTTTCTATTGATAATATTCTAATTTAGGTATTTGAATAAATAAATTTTATTTTTATACATTTTCATTTTATTTTTCAATTTACATCTAACATAAAAAAATTTCTACTATTTATTTTTGTATAGATTATAATATTTTATATTTGTTAAAATATAATTTGAAATAAAAGAAAATGATTTAGATTAATGATTTATATTTGTGATCTTATAAAAGTATAAGTGAAAAAAAATAGAATAATTATTATAATTTTTTTAAATTTAATTGTGTATTGATAATTATAGTTAATTTATTTATTTTTATATTGCAAAGTTATTTTTTTTATTTCAAATATGTTGATTTTTTGTTAGAATTAACTCTTAATGTGTGAAGAATATTTACAAATAATAATATGTTAATATTTTTCATATATCGAATATTTCATATATTGAATATGCTCCTGCAGTAGCAATATCGATAAAAAGATTATAAAAATATTATGAATTAATTTCATACATTCTGGTTCAATCTTATTCTCTGAAGTGAATGCAGTGATATTTAATTAAATAAAATAACAAGTCATTACTGAAAAATTCATAAAGCGCATTCTACTAATTTTATCTCATTTCTTGAAGTGGGTGTGGTAAAATTTAAAGGTAAATATATAATAATTATTCTTTTCATAAAAATAAAATAATATCATAAGAATACTTATTACCACCAGAAGTAGGATAAAATTATACAAAAATAAGAATAGAAAAGATAGATAAAATTTTTTAAAGTAAATATTATCGATATAATATGAAAAAAAAAAATTGATCACATATTTGTCGTATGATAAAATATTTTATTGATATTTATCGAGTATCGCAAAAAGAGAGAAAAAAAAAGTGAAGATAAATTTTATTTATAACAACGATGACTTTGCTTATGATCATATAGATATTGTTCACGTTGATGTGACAGATAATTTTTTTTTTAAAATATTGAAAAGGAGAATTGATTTCAATATATATATTGTGAATAGTGCGATAGCTCATAAATTTTTAAAAAATATCAAATATTTTTCCTTTTTGAAAATGAGTGAGACAATTGTTTCTGATAAAATAAAAAATAATTAAAAACTCCAAAAAAGCCAATATATTATCACAAGATGAACAAAATTTATTATACATAATACATTATTTTCTCTAAAATCTCATAAAAATTTGTTAAGTTTTAAAAATATTTGCAGTAATGAATATCATATTGAGACGGTAAATGAGAGGAATCAATAATACTTTCATATTACAAGCATGATTTCGGGTAGAAAAATATAGTGAAAATTTTTTTGTTATTTTCTCTGATTTGTATTATACAAAAATTAGTGAAATTGAAAATAATTTTATAGTAAACCAGAAGTTTACATATCTAAATATTTTTATTATTTGACTTGATAAGTTAGGTCATCTTGATTTAAAAATAATATAAAAAATATTGAAAATTGCCGTTGAAATCCATTGAAAAACTAAAAGATTTTTCAAATTAATCAATTGATTTTTGGTCAAAAGCTATATATTTCTCATCTAAAAATTTTTGAATGTGCGATATATATTCTAATTACTCCACCACAAAATACTAAAATGAGTCATCAAAAAAGGTTAGAAATATAAGTTAGATATAAATCTCCTTCAATAATTAAATATTTTGAGTCATTAATAGTAATATATTTACTGCTCGATTTGCAGATTGTCATTTGATAAAATAATATTTTCAACATCAGGGGAAAATAATAAAAGTTGAGAAATACAATAACATGAAATATTTCTTCATTATCTAAATCCTATAATAAAACAATATGAACAAGAAATTTATAAATTAATTTATCTGCAAAAATTAGCAAATCAATTGCCGAATTTACTTGCTTATCTAAAACGAGTAATAAAATCTCATATAACAACTATTAATATTTTAATTTGTATTGTCGTCCCATAATGACAAATTATTAATATTAATGAATTTCAATTTCAAGCACGCTTGAAATGTAGAAGGCTATTGATTATAAAGATAAAAGTTATCGAAAAAGAAAATTAATAAATCATAAAGATAATTCTATTGAAAATGCAGATACTAACATAAATACACTTTCTAAAGAAATACAGATATCTAAAATTAGAAAAAATGAAGAGATATTAATAAATTATGTTAGTTATGAAAAAAGATAGAATCAAAATGAAATTATTATTAACTACTATTTTACATATGATGTAACATATTTTTATGAATGAAAATATTGATTTTGAACCACGATCTATTCAATAATGTTGAAAATAAAGTTAATTGATCAAAATGAAAAGATATAATACGAGCAGAATTAGATTCTCTTGAAAAGTATAATGTTTTCGAACCAATAGTTCAAACACCAGAACATGTGAAACTGTTAGATATAAATAGATTTTTGTGCGAAAAAGAAATAAGAAAAATAAAATTGTAAAATACAAAAAAATATTTGCTACATAAAAAATTTCACAAAAATCTGAAATCAATTATGAAGAGATATACTCTTCTGTAGTGGATGTAATAATATTTAAATATTTTATTAATATAGTAATATATGAAAGATTTGATATGCATCTAATGGATGTAGTTACAACTTATCTATATAACTCAATTGATAATGATATTTGTATAAAAATCTCTGAAAGATTTAAAATGCTAGAAAAATATAATTTAAATTCTCGAGAAATTTATTCAATTAAATTATAAAGATTTTTGTATTGATTAAAACAATTTAGACTCATATAGTAAAATCACCTCAGTGAATACTTGTTCAAACTAGAATATAAAAGCAATACTATAAAGAAATTTATATATGAATTTGTCATAATTATTGTATATATTGATGATTTGAATATTATTGAAATTTCTGAAAAACTTTCAAAAGTAACATATTGTTTGAAAAAATAATTTGAGATGAATTATTTTGAAAAAATAAAATTTTATCTCGATTACAAATTGAACATTTGATAAAAGTATTTT
Source organism: Aleurites moluccanus (assembly GCA_948193065.1). Lineage (NCBI taxonomy): Eukaryota > Viridiplantae > Streptophyta > Magnoliopsida > Malpighiales > Euphorbiaceae > Aleurites > Aleurites moluccanus. The sequence continues at coordinate 696 of CANXYC010899451.1, read as the reverse complement.
TTATTTAACAGTTAACTTATACATAGAAAATTTCTTTATAATTTTATATACAAAGCACATTCATATTGAATAGTCCAATGGTTATTTAATCACTTGATATAAATGAGAACTCTTTCCGATCTCAATAAGATAGTAAATAAGTTTTTGGTCTTAAATTACCATATTTTAGTACAATAAGCACACTAAATGCATCTTACTAATAATGTAAGGTACGATATTATTTTTTCATATTTACAAAATAATGGTGAAATTAGTATTCAACAAATTGGTTCAAATGACAATCTAGCATATTTGTTTACTAAAATATTGTCACGACCTATCTCGGAAGTCGTGACGGTCCTAGGGTACGGGTGATGCATAAGTGACCAGTACCACATAGAACCCAAATGACAACCTAAATGACATGCAACAATCAAATATAACACAATTAATTATGAAAATACTGAAGAAAATTCGACAGCATTTCCCCTAAAATAGGACTATGCCTAAGAAAACAAAACACATAAATAACACTTCTATAATATTCCATCTCATCTCAAACATCAGGATCCCTGTGGATCTCCAAACAATCTCAACATTACCATCACAATATATATATAACATACACCACAATCATATATGATTACACAAACATTTATTATACTCAATATATAAAAATATATACATGCAAACTTAACATTTTCTATATGCCATAAT
>CANXYC010899422.1:0-13084 GCA_948193065.1 Aleurites moluccanus | reverse complement strand
GTGTATGCATGCCATATAGTATAGTTTATGGGTTCTTCGCGGTACTGGTAACATAAGCATCACCCGTACCCTAGGACCGTTATGGCTCCCAAGTTGGGCTGTGACAACCATGCAGTCTGACAATCTTATCAATATACAGTTGGGCATACTGAGTTGCTATATAGGTGGTCTTTACTTCTAGAAAATGAGTTGATTTTGTCAACCAATCCGTTATTACCCAAATAGAATCGTAGCCTCTCGGTGTCTTTGGCAATCCAACCACAAAATCAATGGTTACTTGTTCCCATTTCCATTATGGTAATTGAATCTCTTGAAGTAAACCAGATGGTTTTTGATGCTCTACCTTAACCTGCTGATAGGCTAAACAAGTAGACACAAACTTAGCTATATCCCCTTTCATATTAGGCCACCAATAATGCTTCTTTAGATCATGATACATCTTTGTCGCTCCAGGATGAACAGTGTATGGAGTATAATGGATCTCCTCTATAATCTGCCTTCTTAACCCATCACAGTTAAGTACACACAATCTATCATTACATTTTAATACATTGCCCTTAACTATAAACTCAGGAGCCTTACCTTTTCTAACTAACTCCATAATCTTCATTAGCTGTGAATCTTTACTCTGGGAATTCTTTATCTCATCCAATAACAATGGTTTAACCTGAAATTGTGCTATCAGTACCTATTCCTCCCTTGTAATTCAAAATCCAGGGTTAATCCCATTGCTACCAATTCCCTAAACTCCTGCACTAGAGGCTTTTCTGTAACAGTCACATGTGCTAAACTACCCATAGATTTTTTGCTAAGTGCATCTGCTACTACATTAGCCTTCCCTGGGTGATATAAAATTTGACAATCATAATCTTTTAGCCATACAACGCATCATCTCTATCTCAAATTCAATTCTTTTTGCTGTAGTAGATACTAAAGACTCTTATGATCTGTATATATTTCACATTTCACCCTATAAAGATAATGTCTCCAAATCTTCAAAGCAAAGATCACTGCTACCATCTCTAAATTATGGGTAGGATAATTTACATCATGCTTCTTCAACTATCGTGAAGCATAAGCAATTACTTTCCTATCCTGCATTAGCACACATCCCAAGCCAACTCTAGATGCATCACAGTATATGGCAAATGTACTAGTCTCTGTAGGAAGTGTCAACACTGGAGCAGTAGTCAAACAAGTTTTAAGAGTCTGAAAACTTTTCTCACAACTTTCACTCCAATGAAACTTCTCCTGTTTTCGAGTCAACCTGGTTAATGGAGCAACTATCTTTGAAAAATCTTTAACAAATCTTCGGTAATACCCAACTAATCCCACAAAACTCCTTACCTCAGTCACTATAGTGGGTCGTGGCCAATTAGATGCTGTTTACACTTTCTAAGTATCAACTTTGATGCCATCTTTACTAATAACATGTCCCAAAAATGCTGCCTCAGTCAACCAGAAATCACATTTAGAAAACTTGGCATATAATTGATGCCCCTCAAAATCTACAATGTGATCCTAAAATGCTCTTCATGTTCCTCTTTACTCATAGAATAGATAAGAATATCATTAATGAAGACAATGATAAACTTATCCAAATAGGTTTTGAACACTTTGTTCATCAGATCCATAAAAGCTGCAGGTGCATTAGTTAACCCAAATGGTAACACCAGAAATTCATAGTGTCCATATCTGATTCTAAAAGTAGTCTTTGAAACATGCTCCTTCCTAATCTTCAATTGATGGTACCCTAATCTCAAATCAATCTTAGAGAAATAACAGGCTCCCTATAACTGATCAAACAGATCATCTATCCTGGGCAAAGGATACCTATTCTTCACTGTCACCTTATTCAGCTGTCTGTAGTCAATGCACATCCTCAATGTCCTATCTTTCTTCTTTACAAATAACATTGGAGCTCACCAAGGTGAACCATGATAAATCCCTTGTCAAGCAATTCCTGTAACTGTACTTTCAACTCCTTCAACTCTAGTGGTGCAATTCTATATAGAGGAATGGATATCGGATCTGTACCAGGATACACTTCAATTTAAAATTCTATCTCCCTTTCTAGTGGCAATCCAGAAAGATCTGTCAAAAAAATATCTGAAAATTCCTGTACTACTGGAATATGCTCTAACTCCTTAGGTACCTTTATAGTATCCACCACTGATGCCATGTAGGCAATACACCCTTTCCTTAACAATCTCTGTGCCTGAATAGCTGAGATAAGCCCTATCAACTTCTTATTTTTCTCTCCCTGAAAAATAAATTTTTCCTGTCCATCCAGTCTAAATTCTACTTGTTTCAAAGAACAGTCAATAACGGCTCTATATGCAGTTAACCAGTCCATATCTAAAATCACATCAAACTCTAGTATTGGTAACTCAATCAAGTCTGCAAGTAACTCTCTATCAGCTATCCTCATAAGACAATTTCTATATCTATAACCCACAATTACATTTTCTCCCAATGGTGTGGCTACTTCTAATGGTATTAATAAAGGTTCCCTAGCTAACCCCATTTTCCTAGCAAACACAGAAGACACAAAAGAGTGTGTGGCACCAGAATCAAACAATGTGTATGCCTCAATATCATAAATAGGAACCATACCTACTACAGTGTCATGTAATCCCTGGGCCTGCTGTGGAGTCATGGAACAAACTCTCCCCTGACCTCGCCTAGCTACTGGCTGTGCTGCTGGCTGACCCTGTCCTGCTGGTCTACCTCTACCAACTCCTCCTCTACTCATTTGTACAGTAGGCTAAGATACTACTGAACCAGTTTGCTGTGGAACTCTCGTAGGACACTCCCTCAAATAATGGCCAAACTGCCCATATTTAAAACATATCCCTGCTCTAGCTCTACATTCTCCAGCATGTCTCTTTCCACAGTGTTCACATGGAGGTATTTCGATGATCTGCTTATACAATAAGACAAAAATTGCAAATTTCACTTTTGGTCCTTTAACTTTTCATAATTTGCTTTTGGTCCTTTTTCGCTCGGTAATTTATTCTGATAATTTCGTCGGGAATTGGAATTCAAAGTGAATGTTCAAACATCTTATTTTTATTAATACTATTTAATAAAAGTAGTTTCAGTGTCATTCTGAAACTCAAACTGTCGAATTTCCACTATTCCCCAAAAATTCCCTTTATTTACGGCTTTGCCATTGTTTACTTTTTTAGCGTTCTTAAACATGTTTCTCATCTTTCTTTTTACTGTATTCTCACATGCATATACATTATCATTTATCCACAATCCAAATTCAGAAATTCATCCGTCGATCGTACAACTATTTTTTTACGGCAGCGATACCGGTACCGATAATTTCCAAAAAAGTTTTTCGTTTTCACTCTAACTGAGTTTTCAAAATTATTATTAGCCATTCCGATAATTATAATCTACATACTAAGAACTTATTTCATAGAAACATGATATACATTTATAGGGTATTACATTCTACCCTCTTTAAAAAAAATATTCATCCTCGAATTTAAAATAAACATGAATCTCGATATTGGAGCAAGAATGAACACTTGACTTTCATGTTTTATTCATTCTCCCATTTACACTTTTTCATATACTGATTCCTTTATAATACTCTTGTCATTGAAATTTATTTATTTCGAAATTATTAGACTTGACGATTTATACTTTCTATTAGCTCTACTCTTATGACATTTCTTCATTAACACCAATATTTTGCACTTCAATACTTAGAACAATTCTAGTACATAATTCCATAGCATTCAGATATGGAATGCCAAATAACATGGCTCTTACCTAAAGGAAGAGCCAAACTTTATGCTACACTGTCAATCCTTTCTAATACTTTATATGGTCTCACATATCTTAAAGTCAACCTTCTTTTCTTGTCAAATCTCATAACACTTTCCATATGTGATATTTAAAGAGAACATGATCACCACTATTAAATGAACATCTTTTTCAATTATGTAATTCAATTAATGGTAAATATTGATCTCACTTACCTTTAAACTTCCATAACACATATCCTCATCTTTGAACTCTAATGCTTTATCATTTTTGAACATCTTTCTTTAACTTCATAAAATATGGATCCCGATCTTGGGTCACTTTAATATTATCAATTTACAATGGCTTAACCCGACATTGGGCTATCAAAGCCTGGTTATGATCCTAGGATCTGAGAGTTATGGAATCAATGGGATAGATTTGAGATCCCAATTTTAACTCCATACCCATATCAATTAGCTCATTCCTTTCACGAACCAAAACTGGCATTTAGACATTCTAGCAACCATTTGATGTTCTTGTAGTGTCTGTGACACAGTCCTCAAGTACTCTACATGTTCCTCTTCACTCATATTATAGATAGGGATATCATCTATAAACTTATTCAATACATAACTTAAACACTCTGCTTATTAAATCCATAAATGTAGCTGGAATATTAATTAACCCGAATGACAATACCATAAACTTATAGTGTCCAAGCCGTGTTCTAAAACAGTCCTGGGTACATTTTCTTTCTTAACTTTTAACTATCCAATCAATCTTTGAAAAGTGCCTTGCAACTGCTCAGAAAGATATCAAAGAACTCTTGGACCATAGCTAGATATGTTGTATAATCTTACTGTATCATCTTTCTAGCCTGAATAATAGAATTGAAACTAATTCTAAATTCATACTTATCACTTTGGAACCCAAATTCTAGCATCCGAAATTTAAGTTTCTTCTCATAACAATCAATAACTTCTCAATATGCAGCTAACTAATTCACACCAAGTATTACATTAAGTTGCAAATAGGCAACTCTATCACATTAACACATAAAAAGGTTTTCATCAATTTCAATAACACATCTCGGATGACAATAATAATTCACTTTTTTATACTTTCTCTCATAGGTATAGTTATCTCTAAGGACACATTCAATAATTATCTTTCTCTATTTAACTGTGATGCAGACAAAAGACTGTATGAAGGTATTAAAATCATACCTATATCTAAATTTTTAGATGTCTGGGTCTCCTGAGTGTTAACAATAAAAACTCTTCCTTGGCCTCTACCTGTTGGGGCCTTACTACTGCTAGGACCTTATCCTCTACCACTACCCCTACTAGGAGCCTCTCTAGTCATATTATGACTCATTTATACTATAGGCTGAGACTCTGTAGTATATGGCTGCTGATCATCCCATAAGGGACATCTGCTAATATAATGACCATGTTGCCCACACTTTAGGCAAGCACCTGACTATCTACGACACTCCCCTCTATGCCTTCTGCCATAAAAATCACAAATGGGTATACCAGGCATTTGAGTAACAGGTCTAAAAGAACCCTGTGAATATGCAGGTGCAAACTGCACTAATGGTCCTCTACTCTGAACCCTCCTCCTTTGACTACCAGATGGAGGTCCCTAATCAAATTGAGGCACTAGCTCAATCTGCCTAGGCTGAGAGTTGCTCTCCCCCCGTCTACTTTAGGATTCTGGTCCCCCTTTCTCTTCTGATCCCTCTTCTCTCTCTCTGACCTGTACTTCTCTTTCATCTGGGTAGCTTTGTCAATAACTGTCATCAGAGATGTGAATTTCGTAGCTAATAGAGCATTATGAAGCAAAACATATAATCCTCTCTTAAACCTGCTAATCAGATCAGCCTCAGTAGGTACAATATGAGTAGCATATCTACTCAGTCTGATGAACTCCTCTACATACTCCTCGACAGTCCTATCCCTTTGCTGTAACTATTCAAATTGAATCAAGTTTCGGGTCTTCACTCCCTTTGTAATAAACTCATCAATCAACCCCTGACGGAACTCATCCCATGAGGGTGGATGCCCACCATATAGTCTGGGCTCCATCCTCCTCAAAAACCAAGTCCATGAGTTCCCTTTTAATAGAAATCCAACCAACTCTATAGCTCTAAGATCAATGCAAGGTAGTCTCCTAACTAACTTCTCCACCTCCTCCAAAAAATCCACTAGATCACTGCTTCTGTCACCTCTAAATTCAGGCAGGTTTAGTTTCAGAAAGCTAAACATAGACACTCTGCCCTCATAAATAACTCGGTGGGCTCCCTGCATATCTGGCTCTCCAAGAACCACAGCTGATTGTACAGGAGCTGGAGCAACTGGTACTGTAGCAGGTACAATAAGGGGTGGCACTACTGCTAGTACTGGAGGTGGCAGTACATTATGTCGTTCCCATCTCAACTCTGCTAGCTCCCTACGAAATACCATCATCCCTCTCATCATCTCATATCTCCAGGGGTCATCAGTCCTCTCAGTATCCCCATGTAGACCGTCAGGATCTATACAGTCCCTTAGAAATAGAAACTTCCTTGACCAGGGACTCATTAGAGGCTACCTCTGCCTCTCTGGTACCTCTGTCTCCGCCATCAGACATCTTTGTAAAACTGTCGAAAAAACATAACACGTACTCAGTATATTACAGAAGCGCAAAATACTTATACATACTTGACGAATATAAAAATGACGTTACATGAATTCCTATGGTCCATGGTTCCCTTAACTCTACCCATACTACACTTATTTACTATTTCTCTGTAACCTATGCTCTGTTATCTGTAAACACAGAGCTCTGATACCACCTCTGTCATGACCCGTTTTCGGATCATGACGATCCTAGAGTGTGGGAGATGCCAAGGCGACTGACACCGTAGAACCCATCAATCATATCAATCCTATAACAATATTGTAGTGGAAATATATCTTACTCATCATCAATCACATAACATAATATATATAACCATTCACTCATATAAACACTATTCATTCTGTCACTCTATCATTCATTCTGTAGCTTTCTGAAAATATTATAATCATATCATTAATAATCTTCAATATTCCCACACATACATGTTCATACTCTAACTATACCATACAAAACCCATGGAGCAGCTAGGATATGAACATACAAAATAATACAGTGTTCATAAAATTACACTGACACAAGATCTACAGGATCCATAGAGAGACAAAAGAGCTTCGATATTTGCCTCCTACTCTGCACTTGAGAGGGTAAACAGTGAGAGGGTGAGTATATAAGATACTCAGTGAATCTAATTTGCATCGACCAATGAAATGGATAATGAAACATCAATAAGCAATAAGCAGATGGCATAAATGAATCAAACTGCCCAGAATGTCTATAATACAGAATCAAGTACAGAATATAACTGTAAGTAAACAATCATATCAATGAATCACATATCACATGGACAAGATGGAAATGACAGATATAGAGCCATCAAATGCATAGAAATGTGCCAAACAAAAATCACTATATATATATATATATATATATATATATATATACACATACACACACACACATAAGACTGTACAGGTCTTATGACTAGGACATCTGTTCCTAGTAAAGGGTATCAATCAATACAAAGTGCATAAAGCCGACAGCATGAACTCACTACCCTATCGAAACAGTAGTTCTGTCAAATCACCTCGGAGTCAATAGAAGCAATAAACACATCAATAGATACCATTTCAAACTAATGGCATCGACATGTATCAATAACTCATTAGAATTTAATTTAATGAGCATAAAGTCAATAAGACATCAATAATAATCGATTAAACGATGACTAAAGGTCTAGTGACCAAAAATGGGAACAAACATAAAATGGTTATTTGTGGCCAAAAAGTTGACACAATTGGGATGCCATTGTCACTAGCGACGGTGGCATTCAACTGGTTGGCCAATGGATTTTTTGGTGTGGTTTTGGTGCAATATTGTCATTGCCCCAATTTTCAATAAACATATACATGGAAAGAAATTTATAGGCAACAACCACAACTCAATAATCTTCAAAAAACATATCAATTTGGCATGGCAAACAAGTCCAAAAGCACAAAAGTAGGCATTTTGTCACAAATAGGGTTTGGCCACTAGGCCATTTTCACAATTGGATTCCAAATGGCAATGTAACAATGAAAATGATGCATAAAAGGCTCACCTATCACTTCAAATCACCTAGAAAAACTTGCTTCGCCACCTAATTCCTCAATTCCTCGTTATAGGCCAAAATCGGCGATGTTCTTCAATCTAATTTTCTACAACAATGTGAACATCAATTAATCACTAATAAATGTCCAATTGACTTATTCTATACTCAATTTACACATTGCACAAATTAAATTCATACAACTTCACTTTAGTGTTTGAAAATTAGGGAAAATTATTTAATGCACTAATTGATGTAATTAAACCATTTACCCAATCCTAACAACACCTAATTAACTTAATTAAACCATAAAAACTAACAAGTAAACAACTTACTAAAAATTCCTCATTTGGCTAAAATTCCAAAGGTGGAGTTCTTGAATTTTTCTTGAATTCCTATGGTTGAATTTGATGGATAAAGGTTTGTATGGTGTTTAATTCAAGTTTCCAACAACTTTTCTTCACAAAATCATTGAACATTTGAATTGGAATGGAAGAAAGAAACTCACGAATGAAGAAGAAATGAAATGGACAAAAATTTTCTAACTCTTGCTTATATAGTAAGACAAAAATGGTAAATTTCACTTTTGGTCCTTCAACTTTCCATAATTTGCTTTTGGTCCTTTTTCGCTCGGTAATTCATTTTGATAATTTCGTCTGGAATTGGATTTCAAAGTGAATATTCAAACATCTTATTTTTATTAATACTATTTAATAAAAAGAGTTTCAAAGCCGTTCTGAAACTTAGACTATCGAATTTCCACTATTCTCCGAAAATTTCCTTTATTTACGGTTTTGTCATTATTTACTTTATCAGTGTTCTTAAACATTTTTCTCATCTTTTTTTTTACTGTATTCCCACATGCATATACATTATCATTTACCCTCAATCCAAATTTAGAAATTCATCCGTCGACCGTATGGCTATTTTTTCCGGCAGCGATATCGGTAGCAACAATTTCCAAAAAAAGTTTCTCGTTTTTGCTCTAACTGAGTTTTCAAAATTATTATTATCGATTTTGATAATTTTAATCCACATACTGAGAACTTATTTCACAAAAACATGATATGCATTTATAGGGTATTACATTAGCTTTGCCTGGATGATATAGGATTTCACAATCATAATCCTTAAGCAACTCCGTCCATCTATGCTGCCGGAGGTTTAGATCCTTTTGCTGAAATATATACTGTAAACTCTTGTGATCAGTATATATCTCACATTTCGATCCATACAGATAGTGCCTATGAATCTTCAGTGCGAACACTATAGCTGCCATCTCCAGATCATGGGTCAGATAGTTCGCTTCATGCTTCTTTAACTGATGAGAAGCATAAGCAATTACTCTTCTATTCTGCATCAACACACACCCCAATACAACTCGGAAAGCATCACACTATACTGTAAACTTCTCACCCTCCGCTGGTAGTGCTAACACTAGAGCACTTGTGAGGCAAGACTTTAGAGTCTGAAAACTGCTCTCACACTCATCAATCCACAGATAATGCTCCTGCTTCCGAGTCAGCTTAGTCAATAGAGTTGCAATTCTGGAGAAATCTTTCACAAACCTCCTATAATACCCTGCCATATCCAGAAAACTACAGACTTCAGAAATACTAGTCGGCTGAGGCCAATTCGCAACTGCTTCAATCTTTTGAGGATCTACCTTGATCCCATCTTTGCAAATCACATGCTTAAGAAAACACACTTCGGTTAGCCAGAACAGGCATTTAGATAACTTAGCACATAACCGATACTCTCAAAGTGTCTGCAATACAATCCTTAGATGCTCTACATGCTCCTCCTCACTCCCAAAATAGATAAGTATGTCATCAATGAACACTATGACAAACTTATCCAAGAATGGCCTGAACACCATATTCATTAGATCCATAAATGCAGCCGATGCATTAGTCAACCCGAATGGCAACACCAAGAACTCATAATGCCTATATTGGGTTCTGAAAGCAGTCTTAGATACATCACCCTTCTTAATCTTCTACTGATGATACCCATACCTGAGATCAATCTTTGAGAAAAGACTGACACCTTGCAACTGATCAAACAAGTCATCTTTCCGTGGTAACGGATATTTGTTCTTCACTATCACCTTATTCAGCTGTCTATATTCAATGCACATTCTCAAGGTGCCATCCTTCTTCTTTACAAATAGCACTGGAGCACCCCAAAGAGAACTGCTTGTTCTAATGAATCCTTTATACAATAACTCTTGCAATTGCACCTTTAATTCCTTCAGTTTTGCTAGTGCCATCCTATAAGGAGGAATGGATATAGGATCGGTACCTGAATACACCTCAATCTCAAACTCTATCTTCTTATATGGGGGAAATCCTGGCAACTCTTCAGGAAACACATTAGGAAACTATTATGACCCAACCTGGGAGCCGCGACAGTCCTAAGGTATGGGTGTTGCCTAAGCTACCAGTACCTCGAAGAACCCAAAAATATGTACTATATGACATGCAACTCAATAAGAAGCTCAATATAGCTTGACAATTCTACAAAAATTTGGGTAGCATCTCCTTTATTTAAGGATTATGCCCAGCTGAAAAACATACAAATAAGCACTTCCACTATATACTTCAACATCTATACTCAAGTCAATGATCCCTATGGATCTCTAATATCAACAAATATATCTATCCATATATCAAATCATTTCCATTCGTAGCATCACATATCTATATATCTCTATAGTATAACTTATAGACATAAAGACTCAAACACACATATATATATGCCATTTCTTAGTTTACAGTACCATGGAACCTCTATACTGTACAAATATTTACATATACTTTTGGGACTGGAATTTACATATCACAAGTACCAAAATTTCCACGGCGAGGATAGGAGGTGCCAATGGAATACGAGCCTCACTATAGACCTGAAATTGATAACCACTGAAGGAGGTGAGTATAAAAATACTCAATGAATCCATATGTATAAAAATGCAGTAGATGTTCACAATACCATGGTTGCTCATGTATGGTCTGTAGATTCAAATAATATAGCAAATAAATAGTAATACAAGTATCTGTATAAGTAGCCATATAAGTATTTGTATCAATATTCATATATGAATCCATGTAAACATCCAGATACATATCCATTTAAGTATCTAGATTCATATCCATATAATATCCATGTAAATATTCATATAAGAATTCATGTAAGTATCCATATATGATAACAAGTAAAGAAATATCAAGTATCCAATGAATGAGTCAACACACATATGATATAATAGGATTGGGTCATATGAAAAGTACAATTGTACAGATATAGCACAATTATAACTTTTTACTGTAATCTTCAGCACCATTAGTGCTTCACCCACCCTTATGTAGGGGTGATCGACTCTTACGGCTAGAGTACATCCTCCCCCTCTAGCTGAGGCTAATATAAAAACCAGTGTAGACACGGTCGATGGAATTACCCGGTACACCATGGAGGTAGCCCTGTTATAATACCATATGGGTATGTCTCCATATAACAACATATATAGCATAAATATAACTCAAATAGTTGTAGATATATATATATATATATATATATATATATATATATATATATATATATAATGAAGAATAGAACAAATTTGGGTCATGTCAAAAAAATACCCGGCGGGGCCTAGTTACACTGCCGCAACTGGCACTCGCCGTTACGGGTCCATTTTGGGATTTTTGAGAAGTTTCTGGTTAAGTATGTTACCAAAGAATTTAGGTGGACCATGAGGTACCATTTCAAAGCTTAGGTCGAGACTAGATGATTGGGCCAAGTGGTGGCCCAATTGGCTTTCTGCATTTCATTTTATAGGCAGACAAAATTTAGGTCATTATAAGTCATTTCGGTGGGCTTATTTACGAGCCAATTTGCACTATAGGTACTGTGTGACAACAAAAGATGGTTTATCAGTCCAAATGAATTTTTATATGATATATGATGCAAATCATGCATGATTATACATAAGGACTCACCTTAATCACAATTCAACCACTTTGTCCCCCCAGTCCACTGTTCGAGCCCCTAATCGGCCCGCCACTCGACACTCCGAACTGGAGTATTTGACGGTTCACCTAATTTCACATATAACATGCCGGTAAGATGTAAAAACATAACAAAACACATTATTCACATAAACAAACATCAATAGACACAAAGCATACTCACTATGCTCTATAAACCTCATTTTGCATCAATTACACATTTATCAATCATTTATGCCATAAACACAATCTATCACCTCATTTCACTCACATTTCATATGTTCTTCAATATTTTACCAAATTAAGAATTCATATACACTTAATTCATCATTTCATATCAACATACACCGTACTCAAGTTTAGCTTCCAAGTACTTAAATCAATCATCTTTTACATATTTAAACCTATACAATTCTATTACTTTTATCACTTAATCATATTTAAATCTTACCTTATTAATCACATTAGCCTAGTACCTTAAACTAACAAAGTCAATATTGTTCAACCTAAATGGAATTCATTCCATTCATCCATTTCTCAATGTCATTCAATTACACAATACAAATACACATCAAATATTTATCATTCAATCATTTAAACCTATTAAACATCAAAGCACCAAACCATTATCATAGCTTATATGATTTGGCCAAGGTAAGGATTCCATCAAATTGATTTCTTTCCATCATTTGATCATTAAATAATTACATTCACACCAAATATACATCATTCCACCATTCAAACCTATGAAACAACAAAGTATAAATCATCATTCCTTCAACATTATATTCGACCACTTTGGTTCTTCCACCTATTGAATTTATTTCAATTATTTAACCATTAATTCATGCTATATACACCAATTAAACATCATTTGAACAAAATAGTTCATCAAAACAACATTTTGATTCAAAGTTCTTCCTATTAGGGTTTCAATCCAACTTTTTGAATTCTATCTATTCAAAACATGTTTTGATCACTAATAAACATCAAAGAACATCCTAAGAACACATTTGAATCAAAAGAATTCCAAAATCAACAACTTACCAAAAGTTCTTCAAAATCTTCAATGGATTAATTTGTTACTTTTTCTAGTTTT
>CANXYC010899225.1:0-27712 GCA_948193065.1 Aleurites moluccanus | reverse complement strand
TCTGTTTTATTTTTGTTGCTTTGTTTTCAGTTCGCAGCCGTGACCAAAATAGTCGCAGCCGCGGTCGAATTTTTGTCGCATCCGTGAATGTCCGATTTGTAATTTTTTTGCCTGCCAGCTCGATGTCGCAGCCGCGACTCTCGCGATTTTCAATTTTTAAAACCCTTATTTTCGTGATTTTCTTTAAATCTCCCTCATTTCTCAGCCATTTTCTCTCAAAATCTCTCTATTTTTCTTGCTTTAATCCTCATTTCGCATCTAAATGGGTCCAAAAAGAGTGAAATCTTAGGCTAGAAAGGGGCAAGAAGCTACCAAAAGACCCAGATTAGGGCAGTCATCCATTCCCTCTTCTCCATCTAGTTCCTCCACCTCAAAATTTTCCTCTCCACCCGTTCCTCCTCCAAAACCATCTCCTACTCCAATTCCAAAAATAAAAGGACTCCAGTTAACCATGAAGAATGGAATCCTACAGATCTGGACGTATTCGTTCAATCTCTTTCTCCTCAAGAGATTACCCGATATGAAAATCTGTCTTCACACCGTTCAATTCTTCCCTCTAGATATGTAAATTGGATGGAGTTAGATATGTTAGGCTTGAGTGAACCTATTAGGTCAAAACTCCAATCTATCCATTGGTTCACAATGGTGGATATTAAACATGATTGTTTTCCTCTTCTAACTCTTGAATTTTTCTCCACATTCTCCCTTGAGACATCTAGAGGATCTACCTATGGTAATATGAGCTTCAAACTTCTAGGCAAACCCTATACCCTTGCTCTTAGGCAAACCAGTCAACTTTTTGGGTTTACTGAAATTGGGGCAATAGGTTTCTCCTATGAATTTGAAGAAAATATGCATGAGTTTTGGAAGGAAATTACCGGGTCTTCTCAACCTTTTAATCCCAAAATCGCAAAATCCACTAGTATTCGAGACCCGATACTCAAGGTGCTTCATAGAATTATCACCTATACCATCAACAGTCGAGGAACCAGTTATAGTGCTTTTCTCAAAACTGAATTGTTTTTTCTTTGGTGCATTGAGAAAGGCTATCCCATTGCCTCTGCTAGGTGCTTGGTCGATCAATTTCACAATATTGCTTGCAAGAAATCAGGAGATATTGTTTTGTGGTCACCTGGTGACACATATAGCTTGTGCAATTTGTGAAAATCCCAAATTCGATCCAAACAACACTGCTTTCAAACCCCTGGTTCATAATCTTCCAGAAAATAAATTCCTTGGGTTAGTGACTTTGCAGCGTATGAGGATAGTTGAGAAAAAGTCCGATGGATCTTTTGTTTTTAAAATCGTACCTGCTGTTGGTGAGGAAACTGAGCAACAGGAAAAAATTCCTCCTCCCTCTGTTGATACTGCAGTTACCTCTCAGCCTGCACCTCCGGAAGACATAGCTACTTCCTCTTCGCTCATGGAATTTCTCACAACTCACTTCAATGCCTTGGAGAATCGTCAAGCTGAGATTATGGCATGCATTCAAAAGTTGGATGATAGATTCTTTTCTGTTGAGACTGAAGTCAAGACTTCTCTCAAAGCTACCATTCAGCATTTGCGGCACCAACAACTAGAATTTTTGGCAGAAATGGAGCATCGTGAGGCATTTTCTCCATCAGATTCAGACTCAGCTGATGCAGAGTCCAATGAACCTATTCCCAGAGATGATGCACCTTCTCAACCCATGGATAAGGGCAAGGCACCTGCCGATTCTGATTTCTCCAGCATTACACCTGTTGGAGCTGTTGCAATTCAATCTTCTATGGATCCCGCTCCCAATGTTCCCCCTTCATAGTCTTCTATTTTTTTTTTTTTTTTTTGCCTTTGTTTGTAAAAAAACTCATTTCTGTAATGAATTGATTATCTTCTTTTTGATTGGTATCAAACAAAAGGGGAGAAAATTGGTTATGATTTGTGTTTTTTGATTTGTGATTTGTGTTTTGATTTGTCATTTATGTTATACTTGACATATAATCTGAGCTATATTTATTTTTGACATATAATATGAGTTATAATATGTTAATTTTATGAGAAATGTCAAATTCTATAATCTTTTCAAAATTAAGCACAAATTTAGGGGGAGTTTTTTAAAACACATAATCATGCACCTTCTTTTAAAATTGGTTGTTTGTCACCATCAAAAAGGGGGAGATTGTTAGACTTTAAGGTCTTCTTCATACTCATTTTGATGGTTACAAACACCAAATTATTGGACTAATAAGTTTGTTTTGATTATATGCAAGAATCTCCAAGAATTTCTTAGAAGTATTGCAGGATGTTGCTTAGTCTCGAGCGCGACCAGTTGTAGTCATTAGTGAGACTCTAGATTCAAGCTTGGTCATAGGTGCGACATATCCAGTCACATTCTTGAAATGATTCAGGTCACAGGCGCGACACTTTAAAGTCGCGGGCACGAAATTAAAGTCCAGATAATTCAAGACATCCAGTAGCTTCAAGGTGAACAACGTCCATCCAGTAGCGGGCGCGACACAAGATAGTCGCGGGTGCGACTAAGTGAAGTCTCGGGTGTGACAGAATTATTCATGGGCATGAAATTAAATTTTATATAATTCAAAACATCCAGTAGCTTAAGATTGAACATTGTGATTTAGTCGCGGGCGCGACATGTTGCAGTCGCGGGTGTGACCAGATAAATTCGCAGGACTATTCAAGCTCAGTCACAGGTGTGAAGAAGTTCAGCAGAGTTTGAAAGTTGGATCTCGCAATAAGTCGTGAGCGCGACAGTTTCAGTCACGGGCGCGACTTAGAAAAAATTCAAATATGATGTTCTTCGAGCCAAAAAGGAGTGAAGTTAGTCGCGGGCGCGACGGTCCGAGTCGCGGGCACGACTCACCTGTAAAATAGCCGTTAGAGTGAATTCTCAAGAGCATTTATTGCTGGAAAATGAGTCTAAACGGCTCTTTCTTTACTCAAGACTATAAATATGAGTTGATTTGTATTAAATGAACATAGAACAACCTTTAAACAAGTTCCTAATCATTTATTGCTAGATCATTCATATTTATTATACAAAATCAAGTTAGACTTGCATTTATTGTAAAAGGTTTTGTGTGAACCTTGTTTGAGAAAAACACATTGTATAAGGTTAAAATTTGAACCAAAACACTTAGGTTTGATCTTGAACCTTCAAAAGGATCAAAGGTAGTGAAATACTCAAGTGTTATCTTGAGGAGTGGACGTAGGCTTGTTTTTGGCCGAACCACTATAAATCCTTGTGTTGATTTTCTTCTTCTCTTTCTTCATCATATTTTTAATTGGTTATTATTTTTAAAAATAACCAATTCACCTCCCTCTTGATTGTCAAATGGACTAACAAAAAATATACTAATTAGCCTATCATTATTGTAAATAATTATAAAAAATTTGATGCGACACAAAAAAAAAAATGTGAATAAATTAGAAAGCAGTGTGAACAGTTGCACTTTACTCACTAACACCAAATTATAATCTAGAGAATGGTTAAGAAATGTAGAGAGGTAAGTGAAGTAAAGAGAGTTGGAAGAACAAAGTATGGCTTTTAGCCAACCCTTTACTTGTTTAGAATAAAAAAAGGTGAAAAACAACATGCAAGTAAATCTTTTTTTCTTTCTCCCAACGTTTTAACTAATGACCAAACCACTAATCATCAAGTTCAATGGCATGAGCTAATTGAATTTTGATAGCAAATTATTTAAGTTTAATTCAATTTTAATCGAATCAAATTGAAATAAAATAAAAAATTTAAATAAAATAATTGCAAATTTAAAAAAATATTTAAGATATTATATAATTTTAAATACTTTAGATTGCATATAGTATATAATTAGTAATTTATTAATTTAAACTTTTATTCAAGTTTATCCATATTTATTCAAGTGATAAACTTGAGATTGATGATTGAAATTATTTAAATTTTTAATATTAATTTCACTTACAACAATTAAATTTAAGTATTTTAATATTTTATTAAATTAAATTAAAGTATGAAAAATAAAAATTTAATTGAATTTGAATTGTATTTCATGTCTCAAAATTGAGATCAATTGGTAGATTGTATTTACTTGGTTGGATAATACACCTTTAGTGATGTACCATTAAAAATATCTCATTATTTTTCTAAAAACAATTATCATCAAATTATTTTTATTAATAATTGAATAATGTGAGGTATGTATAAATGTAGTTAGTTGTCAAAAGTGTGAGATAATCCATATTCCCCATTTTAAAAATAAATAAATAATTTTTGAAATTTTTTATTAAAATTAAAGAAATAATTCTTAAATATTAAAAAATTATTAAACAAGTATCATTATTTAATGGCAATTTTAACTGGTATATGATTTGGTGAAATTATTTTAAGAGTGAATCGAATTTTATCGATAAATTATGCCGAAAAAAATTAACTTTAATGTTTTAAATCATACTTTAAATTCATTAAAAATTATAAAATTTAGGAATAAATCTTAAATATTGGAATTGGGCCTCTAGTTTTATAGAATATTAAAACTAGTATTGGGCCTCATTGGTATGGCCCGGAATTTTAACCGGTCAACGGAAACCGGTTTCATAAACTCTCCTTCTCCCCCACAGGGCTTGTGTCTCCACTAAACCCAAAAACCAAACCAACAAAACCCAGAAATTTCACTCCAATGCTGGAACCCATCCTCCTCTGCTGTGTCCTCCTGTCTATCGGTGCTGACCATCTCGAACCATTTCTCTACATAGTCCAATCCTCACACGAAGACCAAATCAATAAAAACAATGCCATAAAGGAAGGCAAATAGTTCACTTTACCTCCTTTCACCTCCACAATCAGTGCCTCCGCCTTGGGAAAAGCGTTATTAGCAAGCATCTCAGTGAAAGCGGCCACTGAAACAACGGTGCTCAAGTGGGTCCTTCTTTGCTGCCCGGAACTTCCAAGAAGTCTCATGCAGAAACTATTTCGCTTAAGACAGGTAATTCTTTTGAACTCTGAACTTTGATGGGTGTCCATGGTTTTGTATCTAAAGTGTATTTATGTTTTGTAATGGTTTGTTTGGTTATAGGTTAGAAAGAGAGTCTTCTAATCTAGGTGATCAAGCAGAGGAACAACGGCTTAAAAGGTAACTAATCATGCTTTCTTTTTTAATTTTTTTTTTCTTCAATCTTTAGGGCTGGTCCATTTGGTTATATGAGAATTTGAAAAGAATAGATGTTTGAATTCAACGTTATGTTGATATTTTGTAATTTTTCTCCTACAAATACTATCCAAATTCATATTCATATTCATATTTATTTCAAATGGATCCTAAATTATTTTTTTTTAACTTGTTGGGTTTTAGGCTTTTTGTTTCCTTTCTGAAATTTGACATTACTGGAACGTAGCAGCTGAGGACTTGATGAATGTAGGAGATAGATTCTTTCTTCCTATTACTGTTCAAGAATTGCCCTCTGAGAAACAACAGAACCTTTACAACTACGAAGAAGTAAACTTTATTCGTAGCCTTGAGTTGTATAAGGTTGTTAATTTTGACTCTGTTAGTTTGAGATATATTAAGATTTATTGATTCTGAGAACTCATGTGTGGCATGTGATGATCATCATGACCTCATTTGTCTTCATTAGTTACCGTATTTCATCCAAAATATGCTCTTATTTAAGTAGACAATTCAGTTCAGGATGTCTATCCCTTGTGGAATTAAGAGATGTATTATCTTTATTGCGTTTTCAAATGTGGCAACTCACAACTCTTATTATGAGGCTGTTGCAAGACAGTTTTGAGCCAATCAATTTACAAAGAGAACGATGTTGTGAGAATTTTTAATGAATGAGTTGGAGGGAGGAGTTCATGTCACCCCAAACAAAGACTAAAGCTAGTGTCGAATCTAAGGCTGGTGTTAGAGATCATAAATTTTATGATGTGTTCTGTGAAATGAAAAAGTATGGAATATTGATATCTTGGCAGCATTCTAAGTAATGGGTTAGACACTGCAACAATTTTCCATTTCCAGAAAGTATTGTCTAATGGATTTTTTCTGGTCCTTCTAAGGTTTTTAACTGTATTGACAATTGTTTGGGGTTTAACTGCTTTTAGGTGATGGTGGACAGTGGAAAATCTGATAAAATAACGGTGATTGAGAATGCACAGAGCATGTATGCTCAGCATGCAGTAACACAATATAGAGTGATTGAATCTTCTCAAGGTTAGCATTCAATATATTTAAAACACCAATTACATGTCATTTTTTAGAATTTAAGACGCGAGATAAAACATGGAAACCAAAAATAGGAAAATTATGGTTCCAATTACCCTATCAAACCCAATTATTTGCAGGATTATTTTATGTTTTCTTGAAATCAAAATGGAGCATAAATTATGTTTGAATAGAATATAACTAACAATTATTGCAAACTGTTGGTCCAAAATTCTGAAGCTTTATTGGAATACTTCAGTAGCCACAGTATTGCTTGCTGCAAGCTTAGTATGCTTCACTTCCTCCGTTCTGGTCAATGGCAGAGTTTTTCCTCCTTGCATCTCCCAAACAGAAAACAGCGCCATTAATTAAATAATTGCACTGTGTACTGTGTTTTAATTAAATTGAACAAAAAGCCACTTTCTGAGTAAAAAAAAATGACATTTTTAAATTAAATAGAATGTTTAATTTTTTTTTCCTTGCATGCACAAGATCATCAATTTGTAATTGAGATTCTTAGCAAAGGAAATTTTCAATTGGGACAATTCAAGACTACTATGGTAGAAACATGTCCAGTTCTTCCTTCCCCTCCTCTCCGCCCGCCGTGCGCCGCCCACCTATGCTCTACTGGAACTGACCCTGAACCGGAACCATGGGCCCCAATGAACTATGTTGAGAGTGTCAATCCTCTACATATTAAATTGACTTTATGTATGTCCAAAATACCAAATGAATCAGAATAGTCTTCGTTATCTTATTTTTTTGACAAATTATGTAATGGAATATGCATCTGATATCTGCTACATCAGTATTTTTGGTCATGGATGTCTATTACATTGGTTTTACTTTTCCCAACATTTGGTCTCAAACCAACTGAAACGAAATGATGTGCAAAAAAAGTTTTGGAGTTTGAATTATAGGCAGTGTTCAGTTGTTCATAGATAAATACTTCAATGTTGTAGCTTTTGCCTTGTAATCATATCTGTGGTTTAATGCAGGATACACATGGTTAGAGCTGTCACCTCTCGCTGGTAGAAAGCATCAGGCATGAATCATAACCAAAAAATTTATGGCTGTCGCTTTTTTTGTTCTCCATATAATCTTTTGATTTTCTTGCTGCCCAATTCCTTCACGAACAACCGTGTTGGGACATACAGCTGCGTATACACTGTACTGAAGTATTGGGGACACTGATAGTTGGAGACTACAAATATGGGTGGCAAGCTCACAGGAAGTGGAAACATTTTCCTTGGTCTGAAACTCAAATGAGAAAATGCCTTGTGGAAAAATGCTTCCTCTTGCCGTTGATTTGGAAAGTGGAAGCATATCCAAAAAGCACCCTCGACTACATTTTCATCGTAAGCAAATGGTTTTACCTAATGTGTCTCGAGTTTTACAAGGCGTGCAAAGATCACCATACTATGATTTTTCAGATCTCGAAAGCATTGAATTGGCTGCTCCCTTACCTTCCTACATGCAAAGAACCTGGGATTTATTAAGCTGCCTTGCAAACTAGTATCTTTCTTCGGATTTGTATCCGTGATGAGCAAATATTTTAACTTGAAAAAGGAGAGAGATAAGGGCTAAGGTAACATATGGGGTTGAACCAGGCATCTTTCAGTTTGGGTTTCCCCTAACAGCCCAAAGCATTTTTGAGTCGGTTGCAGGAGCTTAAAGGATAATGTGCAGGCTCATTTGACTGTTTACTACTGAAAGCAGATTAGAGCAATTAGCTGGTGTTGAAATGTGATGCTTAGAGATAGGCTGCAATTGAGCCGAGTTGAGCTGAGCTTTAGTTTGTTTAGTCTCGGTTCGGTATTTTTTTTTTCGAGCTCGAGTTTGAGTTTTAAATCGAGTAAAAAATCATATTCAAGTTTGGCTCATTTAATTATTAAACGAATTTGAGTCAAGTTCGAGTCGGCTTATAAACGAGCTCGAGCTGAGTTCGAGTTGGCTTATCAAAAATTTCTTTATAAATTATAATCGAGATCAGTTCGAGTTCAGCTAATTAATTATAATTGAGTTGGACTAGTTCAAACTCGACTTATTTTGTAACTTATCTATAATTTGCTTATGACTAAATATTCATTTTTAATAAAATAATTATATAATAAAAAATACCTAAAATTAACATAAGTAAAGCATCCAATTGGTAAAAAAAAAAAATTCAATTATAAAATTGAATATTACATTTATCTTAAAATGTAATTAATAAAAAATATATTTTTAAAGATTAAAATATTATATTATATTAATATTAATAAAATTTTAATCTAAAATTTTATTAGTATTATAAAAATATAATTATAAATATATAATACTTATTTAAAAGTTATATATTTTTTTAAAGATGTAATGTAGAATTAATTTAAAAAAAAAATAATTGTATAACATTATTAAACTATTTACCTATATACTTTATATATTTATACTACTTGACTAATCCAATAATTAAAATATATATAATTTATGGAATTAAATAAATAAACATTATATTTTATTGTTAAGAAAATATAATAATAATTTTCCTAAAAAAAATTTATTAAAAATTGAAAATACAATTAAATATATAATTTATTTTCCTTTTAAAAATATTTAAAGTGTAAATATAAGAAAATTAGAATTATATGTATTTTAGTTAAATTAAATTATTAAAAAAATTATAGGAGTGTCATATGCTATCTATTTGATATTAAAATTTGAGTTAATTTGAAGTAAGTTTTGGTACTCTCGAATAAAAAAATATTTCTACTACTATAATATATTTTATGGGCGAAAGATTTAGATTTAAAGTTGCATTTGAGCATGTGTTTTATATAAGTTATTAGTATTGCATCTATATATCATAATTATATATTTTATTGATATTTTAGATTTTAGAATGTTGATTTATTATGTATATGTTGAGATGTTGACTTGGTGATTAACAAATTGATTAATTTTGTTATGAGTTGCTTAATTTTAGATGAGAGAATATATGAAAAAACTTAATATTAAATATATGTTGCTTGTGTGACTATTATTTAAATAAAATAATTGGTTTTGTTTATAATTAAAATTTGGGGAAGGAAATCTATATATAATATATGTAATAGTAATTGTAGTATATTAATTGTATTTGGAAAAAAAAATATGTGAATATGTAATGTATATATGTAATTGTTTATATTTGATGTTTGGTTGTAATACCCTATAAATTCTTAACTCTCATGTATGAATTAATTCTCAGTTTGTGGTTCATTAGTCTTGAAATGATGGGAAAATTTTAGAGACACAATTAGAAAGTGAACTTGATACTTTTCCGGAAAGCGGTGGTGCCGGAAACACTGCCGAGAAATAAGCAGTCCGGTTAACGAAAAAATTTATGAAGTTGATCTGGGGATAAAAGATCACCATAAACTATGTTTAATTTTGGTAAAAAGAAAGAAATGAAAATCATTTAGGAATACCGAAAAAATAACTAATGGCAAAATGGTAATTTTTAGGAAGTTAAAAGTGAATAGTAGAAATTGGTCGGTTGGGGTTATAAAATGACTCTGGAACTATTTTTATAAATAAGTATAAATTAAAATAAGTTTATTGACTCCCCATTTTGATATCTAAATCTTTACAGAATTGATAAAATAAATTACAAAAGATTTTGGACCAAAATGTAATGGACGAAAGTTAAGGGAATTAGTTGTAATTTGCCAAATTAGATTTTCTATTTATTTTTGCCTTAGCCATTTTGCTTCATCTTTCTTCTTCTTCACTTAGTTTGGCCGAAACCCATTTCTTCCTTTCTTCTTCAATTTCTTCATCATTTCTTATAGATTTCTTAAGGAAATTGATGGAAAACTAGCAAATTAACTTAGCTTTCTTCATTTCCATCATTAGTTTGCTTGGAGGAGCTAAGGAATTCAAGGA
The DNA here is from genome assembly GCA_948193065.1 of Aleurites moluccanus. Taxonomy (NCBI): domain Eukaryota; kingdom Viridiplantae; phylum Streptophyta; class Magnoliopsida; order Malpighiales; family Euphorbiaceae; genus Aleurites; species Aleurites moluccanus. The sequence continues at coordinate 17,627 of CANXYC010899225.1, read as the reverse complement.
TTAATTGAAGGAAGCATTCGGCCATCTTGTTCAAGTTGAGGTAAGAATGAGTTTTGTTTGATTTTATTGCTTATTTAGATGTTATTTAGGTTGAATTGAATGGGTTTGGTGGTTAATTGTATCAATTGATGCTATTTGATGGAAATCCCTAATTTGGTTGGCTAATTTGAAGTTGTAAAAGATGAGTTGATGATTTAGAGTTTGTTTATGTTAATTGATGTTAGAATTAGTTAATTGGATGTGATTAGATAACTAATTGATGGTTAATTTGATGTAGAATTGAAAGTTGGACAAGGTTGCTCTATATAACACATTTGGTGATGTTGGTGGATTTGGCTTGTGCAAAGGCTATTTGAAGCCTTAGGTGAGTTTATATTGCATCATTTAACATGTCTAATACCTTAGAATTGAAATTGGAAACCATAAGGAAAAGCTTCATTTTGGCCGAAACCCTTGCATTATTCACATTGCCTATTTTCCTTTGATTTTTGCTTGAATTTCCATGCCATTTGATCCTATTTTGATGTTGTTTAATCTTGTTTCTTGAATGTCTATACCTTGTTTGACAATGTGACATTGTGTTGATTGAATTGGACAAGTTAATTTTGCACATAAACCTAACCTATTGGCTTGCCATTATATGCCCGCCATGTATTTGATGAAATGTCTAGTTCATTTGCCTTTGGCTTAATGGTTTGTATGCCATAGGCCTACCAATTGAATGCCATTGTCGCCAGCGACGTTGGCATGCCAATTGACCTACCATTTTCTGCCACCAAACTAACTTTTGTTTTATGTCTTTCCTTATTGCCAAACCCTTTATCATTGATTATATATTGTATACGGCATTGCCATTGTTCAAATTGATAACTGAACTGATTGATATTGGACTGATTGATATATTGATGTCATTGTTGCTTATGGTATCCCTTGCTATTGACCCTTATATGGTTTGGCAGAGCTACCGATCTGACAGGGTAGTGAGGAAATACTGTCGGCGATGTGCACATTGTATTACTGATACCCTAGCTGGGAGGAGTTATGGTCCTGGCCATAGGGCCTAATCAGACTTATGCTCACAGATACAAATATTTTATTGGAGACCTACATGATTCATACTGATACGGATTACTAGAGATTGTATGATTTCTTTTCATACAATCTATCCATTTATCTGTCTTTCCATATGATACCGAGCCTATATGATATTCTTTGGCTATATTGTACCTTGATATTGATTCTGTATACTGTTATCCTATTGACTGATGCCATTGTTTTATTGATGCCTATTCTTTATTTTGGATGCATGTAAATTCACTGAGTATCATCTATACTTACCATTTCTTTATTTACCCATTTCAGGAGAGGAGTAAGTTGCAGAATCCCATCTTCTACCATCTGTGGATTTCCGCTACAGACATTCTGATGTATATTTTCCGATATTCTGTATTATTATTTTAGTATTCATTATTTAGCTGCTCCATATGGTATGTATGGGTTAGCTAGGAGATGAACATATGTATATATTAATGATAATATATTGAGTATATGATGATGCATGATATGATAATTTGAATGGATACAACCAATTGCAAAATGATTACAGAATGCATGACAGATTAACAGAATGAATGGTAACTAATTAAAATGAATAATATATTGAGATTTATAGATTGTGCATATGATACTGGGTTCTACAGGTGCCGATCGCTATGGGCATCTCCCATACCCTAGGACCATCGCAGTCCGAGAAACCAGGTCGTGACATTAGTATTTGAATTTTATATATTATATATTATTTTATTGATTTGTATATGTTATATTTTTTTGTAACACTCCGAATTTTTTTTCGATAATTATAAATATAATCCCATAATTAGTATACTTAACTTTATAATCCTTAATTAGACAGTTAGGCGTAAAATAATAATTTAGTATTCAAAATAGATAGTTAGAGGTAAAATAACAGTTTAGTAACTAAAATTTAAATTTTATACCTAAATTACATAATTAAACATAGAATTTCACCAAATTAATTATGAGACCTAAAATTTACATGATAAATAAATTATGAAAATTAGTGGTATCTAAAATAAAATTTAGGGCCAAAGTATAAATATTAAATTTTTTGGGAAAAATTTGTAAATAAAGAAAGTTGAAGGGCTAAATTATAAATATCAAAAATTAAAAAATATCTTAAAATTCTAGAAAATTCTAATTTTGGCCCAAATTTTCTTCTTCTTCATCTCAAGTGGCCAAACCACCTCCAATATCTTCCTCCATTTCTTTTTCTTTCAACCAAAATTTCTCCACCAAATTTCAACTAAATTTAAACCTAAATAATCCTACATTAATCTAAAAGCCTAAACACCTAATAGCTATAAGAATTCTCACTAAAAATCTTAGGAAAAATTAAAATTTTCAAAGAAGAGTAAAGTTGAAAAATTGAAGAATTTGAGGTAATTAATCTAAACTTGCTTCTATTTCATTCAAAATGATTAGAATGATGAATAGAAATGTTTAATTAAGTAAATAGAAGCATGTGTTAAGTTGTAGGAAGAAAACCTAAAGGAAATAGGATTATGTCAAAACCTAGTTTTTGAACTAGATATATTTTGTTCAAACCAAGCATAGAATTGAGTTAATTATGTTAATTTAAGTCTAAACCATATTATATATATATTGTAGAATCAAGAATTGAAGGAAAGAATGGTGGTGATGGAGATGAAGGACAAGTTAATTTAATTTGAGTTTTGGTGCTTAAAGGGTGATTTTGGTTCAAATAATTATTAAGGTGAGTTATATTTATATTATTATGTTTGAAAATTTATTTGCCTAAAATTATAGAACCCTTTCCTCTTTGTATCTATCTTTACCATTTCTTTGAATTTTGTTCAATTTCCATGTTAAATTGATAACCATATTCTTTGCTTATTGATTGAATTGAAGTACCAAATGTCTTCTTTGTAATGTGAGCTTGTAATGTGATACTTGGATTTACTTGAAAAATGCCTCCAAGCCTAATCTAAGAGAACCTAAACTTATGCCCACCATATATTTGATTAAATGTCTCAAAGAATTCAATTCTTGATCTACCAAATGTTTAACCTTGAATTTATTGACAATTGACACATTGACATTTATGGAACATAAACCTAACCTAACAATTTGAAATTGATTTCATTTTATGTGAAATTTCCTTATTGAATATTATAGCATTATTGTTAAAATATTTTATAGTTACCAAATTTATTCATTGAAGAATTGACCAATTTTATATGACTTTTCTTATAACATTGACATTGAATTTGAGCCTAATTGTATCCATAACCACTATTGTATTGATTATTCAGTGACATGACAGAGTTACCTTTTGATGGGGTAGTGGGTGAGAATTATCAGCAATATGCACATTGAATTAATTTTTAACCATAGCTAAGAAGGGTTAAATCCTAGTCATAAGGTTTGATCAGCCTTATGTCATTTCACGAGTTTAAGCTACTAAAAATGTAGCTAATAAGATTTATACAAGTACGAGACCATATATTTGTTATGTTTTATTTTTTCATAATACCTATTTTTTGATTATATGACCTTAATTCTATTGATTGTCCTTTGTTATTAATATTTTGGTATGCACATTTGGTGGATTAAACTATCATTTACCTATTCTTTTATGTATAATAATATATTTATAACTCACTGAGTTGTAAAACTCACATCTTAGTGGTTTGACATTTTTTTCAGGGCAGAAGTAAATAGTAGTGGTTCTGAGGTTTCATTTTTCTTCAAAAGAACCGAACCTCATTTCTATGTAAATATCTTTAAACATAACTCTTTTATTGTATATTAGAAGCTTCATGATTAATTAGATTAGTTAGTAGTTATTATATATAATATATAGATAAATAATGTAAATTAATTAGTATATTGTGGATTATATAGTTAAATGTTTAATGATTGTTTGAAATATGATATATAGATATATTGGAGTTAAGATGGGAATGAATTATGAAAAATAGGTGGCTAGTAAGTTTATAACAGGGGGTTCTACGGGTGTTAATTGTGTAAGGGGGTCCCACATTCGAAGACTGTTATGTTTCATTTTTAGGACGTGGCATTTTTATTTAAGGCGAAATAAATATTTGAACTCTGGGTTTCTCCTAAACTTCAGCTTATATGAATATGGTATTTGAGGAATGATCTGGTGTATACTTCACAGTATTTATATGATATATGAGTTCTGAACCTTATATATTATATGGATTTTGGACCTTATATATTATACGAATTATATGTTACATACAAGTAAATTAAATTGTTTAGTTGAAATTATCCCCATTATTTATTTTTATATGTCTGTGAAAAAAATTATTTGTATAAGTTACATGTAAAATTTATATATTTTTACGCTATTTGATTTAAAAAAAATAATTAATAATTAAATTAATTACGATTTTTTCCTATAAAATGACTTATTATTCTAATTTTTAAAAAATACATTAATTTTCCTTAACATTTGACATAATATATGACCATACCATTTCATTTCATTTTCATCTATTTTTCCGTGAGTGGGAGACCAGAAAGACTGAAATGCTACTATGAATTTACATTAATACACTTATCTCTCCAACCACTTCTCTTTCCTTTCCTTACTCTGTTTCTCTCCTCACCAACGCCATAAAATCGACAAGCCCGAAAGAATGAAACCCAGAAAGTTGCCTGGAAAGAGGCCTTCAATGCAGCAGGTTCTAGGTTTGCTAAAGGATATTCATTCCAAGTTAATTTGAAACAGCGTCGTAGTAGATCTCATACGAAAAGTAAACGCCATATTCTTCTTCTCAAAGTCTCGTGTCTGGTCTCTCATAAGCTCTATTTGCAGTGAAAAATGGACACGACGAGGAAAGAAGAAGATAGCAAGAGGAGTGGAGGATCTTGGAGATGGGTAATATGTTCAGTGATCTTTAGAATTTTTCGCATTCATTTCTGTCAAAAATCTCAACTTGTCTTCTCGGCCCGAAGTCTCTACTCCTCTCGCCAGTCTTCGTCGTCGTATCTCTCTCTCTCTCTCTTAGCGCATTCTTTTGTTTACATTTATAAAGCTTACAATATAAATTTAATTGGGAATTATTATTATTTGTTTTTCGTTTAATTGATTTGGTTTTTGTTGTATTGGCTGAGGGTTACTGGTTGAAGCAATCATCGATGTCTCATTATTCAGGTTTGATTTTAATTTAATAAGTTTGATTTTAACTCTAATTATATGATTTTGTTTTTGGGTTTTTCTTTTTATTGTTAATTATGTTTGTATTGATCTTAGAAGTTGTTGATTTTGCTATTTGGCTTTGTAGGATCTATCATGGTTCTCCATTATTACTCTCACTATTCGGGCCACTTACTGTTAAAAGGTACAGGGCAGTGATAGGTTTGATTCTATAACTCAAGGATCTGTTAATTTTTAGTTCAGTTTTTGGAAAAACAAAAAAAAAAGGTTTGGTTATATTGTTATTTGAAGAGTTTAAAGCTGAATTCTTTTAGAATTCATGATATTTCATCATGTTCTAAATCCTACTTTAAGATCTGGAAAGGCTGTTTTTAACATTGCTTTCATTCCTTTTTTTTATTTTTTTATTTTTTTGTGTTTGCTTTATTTCTTTCGATTGTTTTTATATTTCTTTTTTTGCTATTAGATGAAGAAGTTGCTGGGGAAGATCAGGCCATAAATTTGGATTATGGGTTTCTTGAGAGATTGATGTGGACTGTTTTTTGCCCTTCTTCTTTTCTTTTCCTCTCATTGTTGCAGTAGCAGAGAACTCTGTTTTTTGGCTCTGTTTTATTTTGATCGCGTCTTAAGGATTCTTCAATGGGGAATTTAAGCCTAAAAGGATATATTTGTCTTTAAAATGATTTTTTTTTTTACTAATTTACCGTTGACCAACAGAAAAGAGAGAGAAAATTTGACGAAAGGACATAATAGTATAACGATATACATCAGAAAAACTTAATATATTTTTTAAAAGTCAAGGGAAGTTAGTATAATAAATCATTATACAAGGAGAAATCATAATTAACCCTTAATAATTTTATTAAACTGCTATTTATTGTAATGATGTTTTTAGTGATATATTATTAAAAAGATATTATTTATTAATCAATGTTTATTATTGTTTATAATAATATTGTATAACTGTTTAATAAAATACATAGTATAAATATAGTATGAAGGCATTCATGATATCATCATGATAGTGAGATGCTTATCATGTGTAATTATGTTTTAACTTAAATTTTACTAGTCATAGAATTAATGATATTGGACATTATAGATTCGAAAAGACTAGCACATACGTATACTATTTAATTTGATCAAATCATCTGATCTCATAAAGATACTGATATTGAGATGTTTAAGTATAGCATGTGGATGCTTACTAGGAGTAGTAAAGATAGTCATATGGAAATCTAAACAATGTTAATAACATATCTCTGCATGGAAATGTGCAAATGTCCTTATACTTGAGATGCTTACAAGTGATATAGAGTGAAAATGTTGTGCTTTGATTTCATACCTTGCTCTCCCAATGGGTTTGCTCATAAGGTGGACATAAGGTATAGAGTGAAATCTAAACAATGTTAATAACATATCTCTGCATGGAAATATGCAAATGTTCTTATACTTGAGATGCTTAAAAGTGATATAGAGTGAAAATGTTGTACTTTGATTTCATACCTTGCTCTCCTAATGGGTTTGCTCATAAGGTATAGTTTGAGGCACTCGTAAATATTTAAGTAGTCAACAAAGGATATCATAACTCCTGTTAGAAGGAAGGTTTTACCTAAGACTACTTGTATGAGATCGTTACTGGAAATCTTTGGCCAAAGTGGATAATACTTAGAGATAATTTCTAAGGAAATCATTTTAGTAATGATGCATGGATAAGGAACTACTGTTCGGGCTAAGTGTGGTGTAGCCAGCTTAGTGAAGTTAATATAATGTCCATACATTAAACCGAACTTGATAAAAGGGCTTAAAGGGAATAGTAGGACAATATTGTCCATGTGTAAGAGTTTTTGCTCATCATTAGCAATTTCTAATTACTTGGGGGTTATGATGTGTGGCAAGATACCGCTCATGATCTACTTGAGTTAGAGAGGTTCAATTGGAGAATTGATTATGAATTAAAGGAGTTTAATTCATATAATCCTTGTTGGACAAGGATTACCTAAGTTTTCTATTTTGGAAATAGGAATTCCACTTAAGAATTTTCTAAATGAATTTAAGAAAATTATTAAGGACTTAAGTTGCAATTTAAATGGGAAACCTATTAGGTCACACGCATAGAAGTGATTTAAACAATAAGTGAAAGAGTTAATTAAATTATGATTAAATGAGATTTAATTCATATATTTAATTATGGAGTTTTTACAATAATTTAATATGATTAAATTAATTATTTAATTTAATTATTTATATGTGATGTATTTAATTAAATTAAAACCGTTAGATTGCATTAATATTATGATCAATAAGTCCAAGGTCAAAGGAGTGTTTTTGACCTTTCATTAATGGTATTATTGTCATTAGACTTCATGTTTTAATCTAAGCCGTTAGATTAAAACCTAATTGATCCAAGGACCAAGGAAATATGATGTAATCATAATTCATTAACCCTAGAAATAAAATACAATAGGTTGGTCGAATTTCACAACCTATTCTTGCACCAGAAGAATTCGACCTCTTTCTCTTGTTTCTCCTCCATTCTGCCAAAACCTCTTATCTTACACATAAGAGTTTTTTGCTCCTATTTTCAAAAGCTTATCATTTGATCTTTGCGTGGATTACTAGTGGTGTTTTCTTGCTCTTGTAGGAAAAATAGTGATTTGCTACAACCCTTTGTTGGTGATCAAAGAAGAAAGAGTTTCTCAAATCAAAAGTACAGATCTTGATTTTCTTTAATGAATATTCAATTTTGATCTACATAATCTTCTTAGTTTGAGATTTTTTTTTTTTTTTTCCGCTGCGCCTAATGGCCTAAATCCCAACACTATTTGTATTTGAGTTAATGTTATTTATTGTATATGTGTTTAGATATGTATATTACTTAATTATTTAAAATGTTAGGTGTATTCACACATCGAGATATAGTATAGCAGTAAGTACATATTATCCCGAGTAATAGATTTAAGATTGATTTCCCCCTCTCCAATGCTCAAAAAAAAGTTAGGTTTATTCCCTATCATTATATATTTTCTCACTGAACGCATAATTTGCTCACTCCTTCAAATTTTAATTTATTTGCAAGTCTGTAATTTTTTTTTGCAAGGTTTTCTTCCTTTCTTTCAAAGCCAGACTTTTAAAGGTAGTTATAAATAATTATTTTTGGAAGCATTTTAATTGATTTCTAAATATTAATGTTAGACTCATACCTAACATGAAGAGAATTATTAATTATAATAAGTTGTATTTGATTTGTCATTAATTGATTAATAGTACTAAAATGATGATTAAATGAATATAAGTAATTGATTAAATGTTCTTTTGTAATTTCATAGGTTATAAGTATAATATTTGCTAGGATTATATAGTTAGACTTGGTCTAGCTGCACACTGGTCATGACCTTAGCTTTGACTCATGAAACTTTCGTCTATTTTTTTTTAATTTTTCCGTTAAATTTTAGTAAAAGAATTAAAATGACCTTATATATAAAAAAAAAGAGAAAAACTAATATATTTTTAATAATTTTAATTTTAATTAAATATATAAAAAATAATTATTTTAATTAAATCATTTATATTTTTTTCATTTAATTAGAATTAGAATATTTAAAAATATATATAAATATTTTTTTTTTGTGAAATATTCATACATAATTTTTTTATTCTTTTTTTTTTTTGTATAATTTAATTTAAAATTAAAATAAATAAAATTATTTTTTTATTTAATTAAAATAATTACCTTTTATTTAATTATTTAATTTTTTATATATAATTAATGTTAAAATAATTAAAAATATGACTTTTTTCTCTTATATATATATATATATATATATATATATATATATATATATATATATATATATATATATATATATATATACACAAGGTATTTTTAGTTATTTTACTAAAAATTTGATAAAAAAAAAAAAAGAGATGGAATGACTTGGTGCATTGACGGAATTAAAATATAAAAATTAACTAGTTTGTTTTCAAAAAATAGAAACAATTTAATTAATTATATTAAATCTCAAGAAATAAATAATAATTTATTCATTATTTTTTAGTCCACATCGGACCTAATGACATACCTAAACGCAATTACCGTTAAAAGAATCAAAAATTAAAAAGAGGTGATGTGATTTTTAAGATAAATATGGGTCATATTTTAAACTTATTATTATTATTTTTTTTTTAATATGATGAGTTGTGAATCGAATTTAAATTTATTGTTGAAGCCATATATATACACGTATGAATAACTTATATATTAGTGTGGGACATGTCCCAAAGGTTAGCTGCCACGCCAATAGACATTTATTTTCCCTACATTACTTTAATAAATGCAAATTTTCAGTTTAAAATTAACAAGGTTGTTTTTAAGTTAGGTGTTTTGTTATAGTTCCCATGTTCAAGCACGTCTTCTACAAATTTATTTATTAATTTGTTAAGTAAATGAATGGATAAATTAGTGTCAATTATTGTTTTGCCTAATCCGACGTAATGTCATATTGATGTCTCTTTCTATCCCTACTACATCAATTATTAGGTAGTAGGTTCGTAATCTCTTATTGCAAAAAACAATAATGATAATAATAAATACAGGTTAAGGTTTAGATATTTGACAATTCTTTTTATTTTTTTTTTCTTTAACAATTATTTTTATGCAAAATAAAAAATCTTGTCATCTAGTAGCCGAGGGGGTGGATAGGCTTAGCAAAGTTACATCATTTTTAATGTGCAAACGATTTTAAATTATTTTAATAGGGAACTAATAAATAGTATTTTATATTATAAAAAATAAAGAAAATAAAAATAATAATAAGAATGTATAAGGGAAAATTTTTGATTATTTTTATGATGTGTATTATAAAATAATATGAACTCTTATTTATAAAATTCATCTCCATCATATGTTACAATATATAAATCCATTATAAATTACAACATAAATGATGCAATAAAATTAAATTTAAATAAAAAAAAACTTATGAGTAGTAGGATGGATGAATGAACATCTACATTTATCTATATATTTATAACACTCCCCTTTGGATGTCCATCTTTATAAATAATATGCCTTATTAAAACCTTACTAGTAAAAATTCAATGGGAAAAAAAATTAGTGAAAGAAAAAAAGTACAATATTCTCTTATTACAAATAGTACACTGTCTCATTAAAATCTTACCAGTAAAATCCAATGGGACAAAACTTTTAGTTAAGGAAAAAAGAGTATTGTGCTAAACTTCTCATATTTGCAATATCACTGAAAATCTTTAAAGCGTCACATTTCAATACTGTTAACTAATTTCTTGAATGTTACAGTAAGTAATACCTTAATAAATAAATCTGTTAGATTGTCACTTGAACGAATTTATTGAACATTAATTTCACCATTCTTTTATAATATATTAGTGCACTTATTGTATAAGTATGATATTTCAGGACCAAAAAATTTATTCATTATGTTCTCTAACTGAAAAAAGTCATTATTCACATTAAATGACTGAACAACCATTGAACTATTCAATAAATGTGTTTTGTATATAAAATTATAAATAAACTTTTTGTGTATAAGTTAACGGATAAATAAAATTTTTTTTTGCCAAATATTCAATTTTTAATCGAGACATAATTTTATTTTTTTAAAATAATTCATCTCAAATTCTTTTTTCAAATAATATATTACTTTTGAAAATTTTTTAAGAATTTTAATAATATTCAAATCATCAATATATATAATAATTATGGCAAATTCATATACAAATTTTTCTATAGTATTGTTTTTATATTCTACTCTGAACAAGTATTCACTAAGGTGATTTTATCATATGAGCCCAAATTATTTTAATCCATATAAAAACCTTTGTAATTTAATTGAATAAATTTCTTGATAACTTAAATTATATTTTTCTAACATTTTAAATTTTTCAGAAATTTTCATATAAATATCATTATCAATTGAGTCATATAGATAAGTTGTGACTACATCCATTAGATGCATATCAAGTTTTTTATATATTGCTATATTAATAAAATGTTAAAATATTATTACATTCACCACAGAAAAGTATATCTTTTCATAATTAATTTCAGATTTTTGTAAAAAATTTTGTGTAGCAAATATTGTTTTGTATTTTACAATTTTATTTTTCTCATTTTTTTTCGCACAAAAATCTATTTGTATTTAACAATTTCACATCTGCTGTTATTTGGATTACTGGCCCGAAAACTTTATGTTTTTCAAGAGAATCTAATTCTACTTGTATTATATCTTTCCATTTTGGTCAATCAACTCTATTTTCAATATTATCGAATAAATCGTTGTTCAAAATCAACATTTTCACTTATAAAAATATGTTACACCATATATAAAATAGTAGTTAATAATCATTTCATTTCGATTCTATCTTTTTTCATAACTAACATAATTTATCAATATCTCTTCATTTTTACTAATTTCAAGTACATGTACTTTTTCAGGAAGTGTATCTATATTAGTATTTGCATTTTTAATAGAATTATCTTAATTATTTATTATTTCTCTTTCAATAACTTTTATCCTTATAATTAATAGTCTTTCACACTTCAAACTTGCTTGAGATTCATTAATAAGTTGTCCTTTTGAGACGACAATATAAATTAAAATATTAACAGCTGTTATATGAGATTTTGTTACTCATTTTAAATCAGTAAGTGCATCTGATAACTGATAACATATTATGAAAAATAATGAAAACAAGAATAAGAACAAGAATAAGAATGTAGAAGATTAAGTTTTCTATTGTTTTCATAGTGTGTATTACAAAGTAATATGAACTCTTATTTATATGATTCATTTTCATCATATGTTACAATATATAAACTTACCATAAATTATAATATAAATAATGCAATAAAATTAAACTTAAATATAAAAACTTATGAGTAGTGAGATAGATTTATAACACTTAATAAATTTTTGTTAATAAAACTTTGATATTTACTGTTTTAAAATTACCAATTTTATTTTCAATATTATAGCAACAAAAAAAAATTTAAATGAATTAAAATATTCTAAAATTTAATATAATAATTTAGTGGTTCAGAGCAAGGGTAATTAAAGAAAATATTTTATGTGAATTTAGTTCACCACGTCATATTATGGATTAATTAATTGTAATATGATATGTCAAATATTAATTATCCTATGAAGTTATATAATAATTAGTTATTTAAATCATGAGTATATGTTATAATTAATACGTTGATGTGTTAAATTATTATTAATTAATTTATAATTTAACGTGATATATTATATTCACTTAAAAATTTTTTAATAATTAATAATTAATACTTATTAACAGATAAATATTAATAGCTTAATAAAAATTTATTTTTCGCTGGATAATTAAATAAAAATATTAAATTTTAGTGATTTTTTGATTTGGTCACTAAATTTTTTTTCCTTTTAGATGAATTACTAAATTTTTAAATTTTTTTTATTTAATAGTCACTGACTGAAATTGTTAGTTTGAAAAATAGCGTTGCATGCTACGTAATTTAATTTTATTGACTACATATATTACGTGGATAACACGTCAGTTGCCACGTATGCTTAGTAATGTCAGATAACGCAGTTCATGCGTCGTGGGACTCGAAGATCAAAAGATAATTTTTTTCCAATGTATGTACAACACGTGGCAGGAGAGAGAAAATAAAATTACTTGCCAAGACGAGAGCTACAGTTTTCTTTTCCGACCCATAAAAATTATGAATATTTTAAAAAATCAGAAAATTTATTTTTCTTCCTTTTCATGATCGTCTTCTCTTCCGCCATAGAAACTTCACCTCTCCTTTCACAGTCCACTTTTCTTCTAGCATCCAAGAGATCCAAAAACCCTCATAAGATATGGACTTGAGCCCCAAGAGTTACTCTTTGGCATCATTTCCTTTTATTAAAGCGGCAAAACGAGTGGTCTTGGTGCGGCATGGATAGAGCATGTGGAACACTGAAGGAAGGATCCAAGGAAGCTTGAATTTCTTTGTCTTCGAAAGATGATCGGTCTTCGTTTCTCGTTTGTTGTGCTGGTTCAATCGTTGTTCGCATTTGGGTTATGAGTTTAAGATCGACATTTTACGTTTTAATTTCTTGTTCGTAATTTTAGTTTTTTGATTTGTTTAGTTTTTAGGAAATTTTGTCGTTGAGATCTTTTTAGAATTTTAGATTTAAATTTTAGGGATTTTGAATTGAATTTTTTTTTTTTAGATTTAAAAGAAGAAAAGCCCTAACAAAGATAGATCCAAACAACTGATGATAAAGCTAAAATTTCATAATTGAAAATAAAATTTCTAATTTATTATACTAAAAAAATTCAAAAAAATTCAGATCTAAACAAAGAAGAATTAAGCCTCTATACTGCTCTGTACACTTACTTGGTCTTGGAAATAAAAATTAGGAAAAGAACAAGAGAATGTGAGCTCTATTGTTGAATTGGGTTTATGAGTTCTCTGTTGTAATTGCTAAAATGCTAACGTTGTATAAGAGAATGAAGTGTGGCTGTTTTTTTCATTTGCTTTCTTTTTTTGGTTTATTTTTCTTATTTTAAATAAAAAAGAAATAGAAAAATTAAACAAGAATAATAAAATTACTACAAAATGAAGATTAGCATATGTGGCACCTTGATCTAACGTGTCTTTGCCATTGCTTATTTAGGGATTGAGCAAAAAATCGAAAATCAAATCTAACTGAACCTAATTCAATCGGTTTAATTTAAAATTCGGTTTAATTAGGTTAATTTTTTGAAATCTTAGTTCGGTTTGATTTTTAAAAGAAAACTAAAATAATCAAACCGATCGAAATATATATATATATATATTTTATTTAAAAACCAAAATAATTGATTAATTAAACAAAAATATATCGATTTGGCTCAATTTAATTTGATTTGAAAAATTTTCAGTTTGATTTGATTCAATTTTTAAAAATTATGATTTGATTTATTTGATTTTTGAAAAGTTTGATTTGGTTCCTAGCAAAATTAGATTTCGTGGCATGCCACATCATTTTTCAGACTATAAATCTTGTTAGTGACTATCAAATGAGAAGATTTTAAAAATTTAGTAACTTATTTAAAAGGAATTTTTTTTTTAATGGCCATTTAGAAAAAATAACAATTTTTTTTTAATTACTCTTTATTAGTCATTGGCATGTAAAATGAATATTATATATTAAAGATTTTATTGTTCTTTATGATCTTACAAAACTCCTAAATAAAACATAATGGTTTATAAGAGGTGATGTATACCCTTGACTAAAGGATTTATGATAATAATCTAATTTCACATCTCCTTTCACTCAAGGGACTTTTTTTTTCTTGATTTAATGGACTATTTTTAAAAAAAGACAAATATGTAAGGCTAAAAGTCAAAATGGACAATATATGAAGCAAGTCATGATCAAGTATAATGTTAGTACAATATCTTCAAGAATTCTAAATGTATAAATTAAATATTAGGTGAATCCTTAAACTTATTTAAAAAAAATTAAATTTAATAAACACGTAAATTAACTTAAATATACTTTTGACTATTTAAATAAAAATAATTAACTTCAAATACATTTATTATAATTGATGGAGAATTAAATGAGCTCCAAAGATTAAGTCCAAGATGATATATTTGGCCATCATAAGATAAGCCCATTAAAAAAGTTTTGAAGCGAACAAGATGTCCTCGCATCAACAAAGGTCTAACTTGGGCTAATAGCATGTTCGCCTTACCTTCCTTAGCACTCCTCAGGCAATGAGAATGCATGCTTGCCTGGATGAAATATGAATGTTTGCCCCTTTGCAGGCTCAGCATCAAGTTCAGAGCAAGCAAGTGATGCCAGACTGTCTATCACCTCCTTCTTCATTAAATGCTCCTGACACCCAACCTCATTATGGTATGGTGCTGTAGCCTTAACCTGACACACAAGTCATCATTAGCCAAGCAAGATATCTTGCATGGATCAATATGGAACAGACATATCAAATAACTTATCATACAAGTAAATAAGGCAGCTCATGATATGCTGAAACAACCACCTTCTAATACCAGCGATGAATAGAGACATGACACGTGGCCTTTTTGCCACATCATCAACATAGCACCCAATCATATAAGCTCCATTAATAAGGGGTTCTGAACTTTTTACTCTCTAATAATTCTCTTTGTCCCTATAAACTCATTGAAGCTCATTTATCATAAATCAATTTCCCAACTAACTTATGCATCAGAGGGTTATTGCCAAGCCCAGACTTGACCCTCTCATGCTTTTTTCTTTGTGTTCTTAGGTCCATTAAAACCCAAGTCACCTACTATCATCATCCGATCACATTTAAAAGGCCTTAATCATTTGAAGAGTTATTAGGCTCATCAAATAGGCGCCATATGTAGCGACGTTTGTTTACGTTTTTTGAGAAACTAATTGCAAAATGGTCTCTTAAACACTTTCTTCTCTCTTTGAGGATTATAACATTTATAGTCCTTTCTACCAAATTATTTACTCAAGGATCTGAGATATAAGCTACATCCCAAAAAATGTCTAAAACACCAGCTCACCTACCCTCTACCTTAAATCTGAACCAAAATGATGAGACATATACCCATTTAGAGTAAAGCACCACCAACAGAAACCAACCTATACCCCATCTGAAAATCAGTTCCAAACACCCCCTACAAATGCTACAGAGCTTGATATAGATGCTCACATAAGGGAGTCTTTGAGAAGACTTCTATTTGGGACAAGTATTATAATGACCTTATTTTTTTTTATGATTTATGATGAAGTGTTATTTTTTTTAGATAATATGTATTTTATGAAAAATTATTTTTATAAAGTATATAATAAAAAAATAAAAAAATAAAAAAATCCACCTCCCTGGGATTCGAAGTCGGGTCTGGTGGGAGGGAGAATAAGTCTTCCTTTCCTCCCACTAGGCCAACTTCTATTTTCTTAACAGATTAAGGTTATATATATATATGTGTGTGTGTGTGTGTGTGTGTGTGTGTGTGTGTGTATGTTTTGTTTTAAAAATGAAATTTTAATTATTTTCTATTTTGGTGAACAGTGATTGATTGGTTTTAAAAACTAACCAATCAGCTGTTCTGGTTGGGTCTGATCAGAGAGAGAGAGAGAAAGAGAGAGAGAAGCTTCCGATCGAGTTTTTAGCCAATTCCGGTGGTGATTTTTTGCGATCTTAGTATCAATAGAAAGCTCTCCTCATGAGCTTTCATTTGATACCAACCATGGAGGAAATGATGGAGCGACGACAGAGAAATCAGAGGGGGAAGATTTCGGCCACCGAAGCTTCTAGGCTTCGATTCTGGCAAACCACGACGAGTGGATGGCAGACCCATGTTCCTAACAGCAAGACGATCACGATGGTGTAGGGTTCGATATCTGGGACCACCGGCAGCGGTGGCGGTGGCTCGTCAGTGGCGGATCTGACGGCGGCTCCGGCGAACGATTTTCAGCAGTTTTGTTGGATCTTTCCGGTGTGTTTTTCGAGCCTAGTTGAGCAATTTTTATTTTTAGTATACCCCAAATCTATGTTTAATTAATTTTATATGTTTATTATTTGGTTAATTGATCCAAAGTTAGATGGAAATGATTATATATAGTGATAATGGAATTTTTATAAATTGATAATATGGTTTATAAATTCATAATTTTATGAGATAAAAATTATTAAGTTTAAAGAAATTATTTTGAAGAGGAAAAATAGATTTCTTTAAATGATTTATTAAATTTATGGCTAATGAATAATTTGAGGAGATATTTATGATAATAATATTTAAAATGATAAAATTTTGATTTATTTATTTATTTAACAAATATATATATAATTTCCAATTATTTCTTATATGTGCCATAAATAAGGTAAATAATTATCTTTAATTATTTTGAGTTATTTGGAGTTAAAATTATTGATATGGTTTTATTGATTTACATATGTATGAAATTATGTTTAATTAATTGAATTAAGTGATTTTCAATGGTTGAGATAAATTATGAAATTCAATGAAAATGGTTTAATATGGTTTAATTATTATTTTATTTCTTGAATATCAAAATGAGTTTTCACGAAAAAAATGAGTTAAATTAAAATATTTTTAAGTATAAAAGGTTCTTTTATATAAATGGTATTTGAATTAATTATATAAACTATTTTAGTAAATATGTGATGTTAACATGAATTAAAAATATATTGTTAATAAAATGTATTTTCTAGAATTTTATTAAGATTTAAAAGAAAATAATAAATATTATTTTATGGATATCAATTATTTCTTTTATTTATATGGTTAGCTATTAATAAGCTATATTTAATTAAAGGCATGATTTATATTATATATTGTATATCGAATTTAGAAAGATTTTAA